>JAXIVD010000587.1:0-27500 GCA_036785275.1 Cancer borealis | reverse complement strand
AAAGTGGTTATCATATCAAGCTTGTGTTTATCTGGCTGTCTCGCCCAACATCCCTGATCTCCTCAGATAACCATAACCTGGGCTAGGTTTTCCCACAGGGCCTTCATGGAGTGTGTGATTATTTGTTATGCTTGAGTGTGTGTGATGATGTGTTGCATCCTGGACAGGCATCTGCAATGGACCCATCCAGTCTCTTGTGATCGTTCAGAAGAGGCGGGTGGTGTCCACACTGCAGCCTGGCCAGGTGGACTGTACTCACGGTGAAGGGAGGACTTGGAAGGGTAGATGTTTGGGGCCGTGCAAGCCACTGAGTGTTGTGCTGGAGAGACTGGATGGATCATTGGGTGATCTATAACTCAAGGTTGAGTTGCACGTTGCTGCAAAATAGGATCATTTGGTCACCTAAAACAAAATGGGGGTAGTAATTAATTTGTGTCTTGAAACAAAATCGCCAAACTGAAGCAACTAAATTTGCTGTTCCACTCTAGTTTAAAAGGTGAGTGAAACAAAAATACGAACAATTAAAGAAAGTAAAAAAAAATATGGGTGAAAATGAATTAGATGTACAGTACAGTGAGAATTGAAGACTGAACTGAAAAACAATACAGATATAAAATGGAACAAGATGAAGCATCAGAGAAGCACTGAAGAATGCAATTAAAACAATGAAGTGATCCTTGTTATGAGTTCTATCTTAGCCAGCATTGGAAGGTAGTCTCTCATTAATGTAAACTCACTGCTTGATGCCCACATTCCACACAAATTGATGTGATAATATATATATATATATATATATATATATATATATATATATATATATATATATATATATATATATATATATATATATATATATATATTTTTTTTTTTTTTTTTTTTAATGTACGTGACACACTTCTGCATTACAGGGAAATGGAACATCAGACTTCAAACCAAGGGCATACCAACTTGAACTTTATGAACATGCCAAGAAGCAGAACTCCATCCTTGTTTTGGGGACAGGTTCAGGCAAGACCTTCATATCCATACTCCTCATCAAAGACCTTGGATATCAGGTACCAACTCACTATTGCATTACACCTACAAACTATAAGATGGGATTAGATAATTGCTTAAAATCTAATGTAAATTAAATTTACAAAGGGAAGACTGCAAAATATTCTAAAACGAACTTGAATAATTAAAGTTTCACTTCTAGGTGCCGGATACTATCTTTGGCATGTGCAAACATGACATACAAAATTAGAATGTAAAAATAGTACACTGTCAGGTATTATTCATTATTCATCAGCCAAACATTCACCACACACTTGAAACTGTGTAATGTAGCAGCCTAGTGTGTGTCAGTCTGTCACACTAGATGATGCCATAGTGTAGTGTAACGTGGTACCAAGGAACGTAAGAAGGTCTGTCCGGGCGAAGGGAACGAGGAGTTGGTGATCCCACGTGTGGGTGTTCCTGGTGGAGTAAGGGTGAGGTGTTGCTCAAGGCTATTGGACTGTAGCGAGGTGTAAGGCGCTGGAGTGTGTATCTTATATATAGCACACAGACCCTACCCATCCCTCCTCTGCTGAAGGGGCTGGTGTGGTGAGGTATTTAGGGAGATGAGCCACTGGGCACGACTCTGTACCTTGTTGAGGAGACCAAAGTACGAGGGTTAAGATGACCAGGTGAGGGGGGCATATTCCATGACGGAACGGATTTGTGGAGGGAAAACTTGGGAGGAATGAAGAAATTATTTAATTGTAAAATGACGGGGATAAACGTAAAAAAGAGGTCTTAGGAAGGAGTAGCTGTGCCCACTGCATTATATGGGACTGAAACCTGGAGTATGGCAGTAGCAGAGAAGAAGAGATTAAATGTAATGGAGATGAGGTGTCTGATGAGTATGTGTGGAGTAACATGTATGAACCAAGTGAGAAATGAGGTGTGAAGGAGAACTAGTGTTACGAGAGAGTTGGGTGGTCGAGCAGAGCAGAGTGTGTTGAGGTGGCTTGCACACATGGAGAGAACGGAAGAGGACCAGTTGGTGAAGAGAATAGTAGGATCTGATGTAAGAGGTGTGAGGTTGAGAGGAAAGCCCAAAACGAGATGGATGGACAATGTGAAAAGAGCATTGAATGAAGGAGGAATGGGTGTGGAGCAAGGAAGGATCCTTGTCCGTGGTAAAAGGGAATGGAGAGCAGTGGTGAATGCCTGACTAATGATGCGGCCTTGACAACCCTTGGAGGAAGTTTTTGCACATCTAGTGTGACCTTTGGATCATATCAAATGCGGGGAGGGAGAGGTCATGAGTTAGATATGAAGTGGAAAGAGTAAACCTTCGGACTGTTGTGGATATGACCCCAGCCCTTGTCTCCATTACGTGGCTGACCTGATGCGTAATGTTTGGTGGGTGTACTTCTCTTCTCTTATTGGGGTCTAGGAGTTAAGTAAGAGGAGTATTTTCACAATTTTGAAGATTAATTGAAAATATACCTCTTTTGGACTTGCCTCTGTAAATAGATTAGCAACTATTTATTTATGTTTTTTTTTATGGTGTCGTACTTTTTTCCAGATTCGAACATCATTGGGAATTGAAAAGAGGAAATGGACAGTGTTTGTGGTGAACACAGTTGCTTTAGTGTATCAGCAAGGACATGCAATACAGCAACACACTGCATTCAGTGTTGGCATGTATAAAGGCTCAAGAAAAAAGATGGACTTGTGGACAAACAGAGAAGTAAGTGTCAATTGGAATATTTAAAATCAAATAAGCAAAATTCAATACTTTTGAACTAAATCATGGAATGAATTTGATTAACCATTTATTTGTACAGTATGTCATGTTCTGTAGATTTTCTTTGGCAAGTGGCTTAAGTTGAAAATATTATTCATAAAATGGATACAAACACTTAATGAAGCCGGATGATATTTGTTCAGAGTTAGAGCAGGAATGTAGTGATGATAGGTTTTGTCTTATATGAGTTTTTCACTCATTTAAGTTTGTTGCAAAAGTCTTTGATATGTAATCTGTTCTTCATTCATATGAAATCCCTTTCCTCTCAATGTCCTGTCTCATAGTAGGAAGACAATGTACAGAGAAGGGGCTCCCTAGCCCCCTTGATCCATCTTTATTAGTTACCATACATGACAGAAAGTTTTCTTTCTTGAACATTTTGAATGGTTAGATAGCAGGTCATTGCGGTTCCTCTGTACATGAAATATAAGTCAATTTCAGTAGATCTATATTTATTAGTAAAGAGAAAGACTCATATGACAAAATAATAAATGAATTATTTCAGAAATAGAAATTTACAAAACTGCCACTGATGTTACTTATTTTCTTGATAGGCTGCAAAAGTGGTGAAATTGTAGAATTTTTGTAAAAGTTTGACCTTCACTTATATTTCTGACATAGATATTAGCATTTCAATGTATGTGCAGTTATAAATTCCAAATATCTTTGTTTATCTTTTGCAGTGGAAAGAAGAACTACAAAAGCATGAAGTTCTTGTATTAGTTGCTCAAATCTTTCTGAATCTCATACTTCATAATCGAATATCACTTGAAGATGTGAATCTGCTGATCCTTGATGAGTGCCATCACGCCATAGGCTCCCATCCCATGCGGGAGATTATGAGAATTTATAATGGCTTTCTTAACACTCACGAACCTCAACTCTGGCCCAGGGTACTGGGTCTCACAGCCTGTGTTATTCACAAGAAATGTAAAGCTGAAGATGTAAAAAATCATGTCAGGGAACTGGAAAGAACAATGTGCTCTGCTTTAATAACTTCAGTAGACACTCAAGCAGTAAAGAAACACACCATTGCAGCCAGGGAAGCTATAATTTGCTTTCCACCAAGTGAAATTTCAGGATATACAAAAAAAATTGAAGCACAATTAATTGGAATTAAAAGTGAAGTAGATGAAATGTTAAATATTAAAATAAAAGATAAACAGAAAAAAATTATGAAGAAAAAATTAGACAACATAAGTGAAATTATGCATCATCTGGGAGACTGGTGTGGGGCCAAAGCAGTTCAATATGAAATGGAACATTTTGAAGAAGCAGAAGAAATTGAAGAAATGCCAGTTTTAAGGAATTTAAAGAAACTACTTTGCCAAAGGTTGGATGTGATTTATAAGTCTTGTTGTCGTGAGGAGAAAAATACTTTCAACAATCTGAATCATGTTTCAAAAAAGGTTCAAAGATTGTTTGAAGTGTTGTCAGTGTGTAAGGAAGACGCACGTGTTCTTATCTTTGTTAAAAGAAGAAACACAGCCAAGTTGTTGTACGAGTTACTATTGGAATCTGCAAAAACAAAGGAGGAACTTTCTTTTATAAGACCTTCATATGTTATTAGTTCCAATTCCTGGTCTTCTGATATAAATTTGCTTCAAAATGAATTTAAGAAGCAAAAGGAAACTTTAATGGCATTTTCCAGAGGAGAAATCAATCTTTTGGTTGCAACAAGTGTTTTGGAAGAAGGTATAGATATAAGAAAGTGCAACGTAGTGATTTGTTTTGACAAACCATTGAACTTTCGTGCTTATGTGCAGTCTAGAGGGAGGGCAAGAGCCATCCTAGCTAGATATATCATCATGGTTGAAGAACATTTATTAAATGAGCTCCTTGCTTCAATGGTATTATACAAAGATATTGAAGCTATTCTAACAGAAATCTGCCATAACCGAGAGTTGCCCACAGCCTTGGAAACAAACCTTCACTTTGCAGAAGATGAGCATCTGTCTCCATATCAGCCTTATGGTCCAGATGGCCCTAAAATCACTTTTAATTCTGCCATATCCCTCACTAATCAATATTGTGGAAAGTTACCCCAAGACAAATTCACTGAGTTATTACCAGAAATTACTTTTGAGACATCAACTGGGGATGAAGAAGGAAAGTTTATTAGGGCTGGTATTAAATTACCAATAAATTCATGTTTGAAAAACATTATGTATGGAGAGTGGATGAAAAACCAAGATCATGCCAAAAAGAGTGCAGCAATGGCAGTTTGTATAAAGCTTCATGAGATGAATGAACTGAATGACCAATTACGTCCAGCAGGGAAATCAGATAGAAATATCTTGGATGGTCTGATGGAGTTACCAACAGAAGAGTCTACTGAGAGAGGCATGCCTGAGCCATGCACTAGGAAGCGGCGGCAGGTTTACAACAAGGAGATTGGTCAGGCTTTATCATCCATCGGGAGTAATAGTTTGAAACTATATTCAGTTATTGTCAAATCAAAACCACTCGCCACTGAAATAACAATTGATTCAGAGAGAACACACATATCAGTGGGTTTACTATGTAAGGAAACAGTGACACTTATGCCACTCTCATTTTACTCTCCCCAGTGGGATGAAGTAATAGTTAGAATTCAGTTGGTTGATGAGTCCTTGCAACTTGATTCTGAAATTATTGATAATATTGAGCATTTTCACAAAGTTGTCTTTGAGACTTTGCTTAATATTAGTCCAACTCTGTTTGATTATTTTCCACAAAAAACAAACCTACTCATTTTGCCTATGATAGAAGGCCAGATTGATATTTCCCTTCTTTCTGATATTGCCTCGAGGGAGTCCTTAAGAATGCATGATGCAGTCACTTCATCTGATGACATGTTCAAGTTTGAAAGATCCGTTTTTGAGGATGCCATTATTTATCCTTTCAATTTCAACATGTCTGAACCCATGTATTATGTCACAGAAATTGTGGATCATATGAGTCCTCGAGACAAATTGCCTCAGACAAGTGGAGATTATAAAACTGTTCAAGACTATTACTTGGTTAGATATGGCAGGAAGATAAGCAATAACAACCAACCACTATTGGCAGGAAAACATTTGCCAAAAAATCTTAATAACCTGAAAATGTTTGTTAGAAAACAACCAAAGAAAATGACAAGACAGGTTTGCCCTAAGTTTGTGCCGGAGTTATGTGGTGTTCTGCCACTTAAAGCCTCCTTATGGTGGCAGATCATGCTGATGCCATCTGTGATCCATCGCCTCAATAGCTTGTGTTTGGCAGAAGAGTTGAATAATATAATGATTTCCCCACACGCTCATGTACTACCAAAGTGTCACTACAATGAAGCTGATGACTTTGATTTTAATTGGTCATCTAAGTTAATCAAGAAACTTGTACAACCTTCAGGAAACAATTTGTCAGTAATGTTAAACAATGCTAAACCCAAACCCATTCATCCCTTCATGATACTGAATGGACTCACACTACGAAGAGCAAATGACAACTTTGATATAGAAAGACTGGAAGTGTTGGGGGATTCCTTCCTTAAGTATGCTGTGGCTGAATACCTATTTTTGAAGTTCCCTTTGGACCATGAAGGAACACTTTCACAGATACGCAGCAAGTTAGTGAGCAACAGCACTTTATATTCTTTAGGGAAAGTGAAACAGATACCACAGAAAATGCAATGTTCAATACTGAAACCAGGATTGAATGGAATACTGCCAGGATTTGTCCTGAAACAAGAAGTGGAACGGAAGCTTCAAGAAGTTCATGCTCCTTTTGATATGTGGTCAAAATTTGCTGACTTCAGTCTTAACAAATTTGTAGAGGTAGGAGTCCATTTTAGATTTGTTATTACATTTTTTTTTTCTATTTCGTTCTGCTTTAGTTCTACTGAACAAATGCATGATTTAATTTAGTGAAAAACATTGGTTTGAAAACATCAAATTTAAACCTTAAGTGTTGCTAACCAAAATGGGATTTAAAAATTTTTATGAAGTGACTGTAGCCATTGGGAATTCAAAAGATTGTAACTAATAAGGTTTTCCAAAGCAGTATTATTAGAACACAAAAAGCAGTCATTTTGGCTCGAGAAAGAGAAAGAGAGAGAGAGAGTAGAGAGAGAGAGAAGAGAGAGAGAGAGGAGAAGAGAGAGAGAGAGAGAGAGAGAGAGAGAGAGAGAGAGAGAGAGATGAGAGAGAGAGAGAGAGAGAGAGAGAGATGAGAGAGAGAGAGAGAGAGAGAGAGAGAGAGAGAGAGAGAGAGAGAGCGAAGAGGAGGAGAGAGAGAGAGAGAGAGAGAGAGAGAGAGAGAGAGAGAGAGAGAGAGAGAGAGAGAGAGAGAGGGAGAGAGAGGAGAGAGAGAGAGAGAGAGAGAGAGAGAGAGAGAGAGAGAGAGAGAGAGAGAGAGAGAGAGAGAGAGAGAGAGAGAGAGAGAGAGAGAGAGAGGAGAGAGAGAGAGAGATGAGAGAGAGAGAGAGGAGAGGAGAGAGAGAGAGAGAGAGAGAGAGAGAGGAGAGAGAGAGAGAGACGAGAGAGAGAGAGAGAGAGAGAGAGAGAGAGAGAGAGAGATGAGAGAGAGAGAGAGAGAGAGAGAGAGAAGAGAGAGAGAGAGAGAGGAGAGAGAGAGAGAGAGATTTGAATGTAAATGCCAGCATCACTCTAACCATTCCATTAAACGTTGAGTCATTGCATCCCTTCTGAGTTAAGTATGACTATCTTATATTCATGTGTAAATAATATGTGGTCTAGGAGTCAAGAACTGTAAATGAGTAACTTAAAAGATTATTATGGTTTGAAGTGAATGGAATATAATGATGAATGGTAGGTGTAGCATGTCTAGTAAAGGACAAGTAACACACTTGTGAAGTGGTGGAGATTGGAAAACACAGCATCCTTATATGGTTTGATCACCTGGAGAGGATGTGTGTGAATGAAGTATTTATGAAATGTATTATAAGTGAGGTGAATGCCATAGTTGCAGAAAATGACGCTGCAAAATGAGAGGACAGTGTAAAGAAGAATGAGTGGACTGAAGTGTGTGGTTTATGGACAGAAGTTGAGATGTGTTGTGTAAAACTGCTTCAGTGATTTAAAGAAACAAGTGTTACAATAAATAGACGTGGAAGCAGTAATTTTTCCTTCATAGTTGATTAATTTTTAGAATAGATAGACGTGAAAGTAGTTTCTTCCTTCATAGTTTGATTAATTTTTATCCCTTTCCCAGCAAGTGAAGAAAAATCTTAATGACAACGGTATGACATCTTGCTACAATCCGTGGACACAACATGAAATTGCAGACAAGAGTGTGGCTGATAGTGTTGAAGCTCTCATTGGTGTCTGTCTACTGGTTGGTGGACGTGAGACAGCCATCCATTTTCTCAGCAACTTGGGCATTGGTGTCTTTAATGTAAGTTTACATGTGGCATTTGATATCAATATGATTTATGATAGTATAATTGAATAAAAATGAATGCAAAATACATCCTGGACAAGTTAGGTTACATAAAACTCCCCTGAACACAAAACCTGCAATTGCACGAATGGGTAGAATATCCAAAGATTTGCCCAACACAAAACAGATTTACATTTTCACCTTTACAGGAATTCTGAAAGTTTGGCCTTTTATCATGGATACATGTATACAGACGCGTGCGCGCGCTTACACACACACACACACACGGTCAGCTAGCGTAGCGGTTAGCGCACTCGGCTCACAACCGATGGGCCAGGGTTCGATCCCCTGGGCAGACGGAGAATATTTGGGCGAGTCTCCTTTCACGTGTAGCCTCTGTTCACCTAGCAGTGAGTAGGTACGGGATGTAAGTCGAGGGGTTGTGACCTCGTTGTCCCGGTGTGTTGTGTGTGAGTGGTCTCGGTCCAACCCAAAGATTGGTCACTATGAGCTCTGAGCTCTTTCCATAGGGGGACGGCCAGCTGTCTCGAGAGAGACCAGCAGCAGACTGTGACAGTGAATAACACACACACACACACACACACACACACACACACACACACACACACACACACACACACACACACATTTAGACATTCACCAAAAAATGTAAAGTGCTGGAAATCGGTAGTAGTAGAATGAGACAAAGAGGAAAGTATTCAATGGGAAATGAACGAATAAATAAAACAAAGGTCAAAAAAGATTTGGGAGTATAGATTACATATCATTTGTTAGTGGAGAAACATGGAAGTTAGACACCAAGGTGAATGAAGCAAAACTCAGATTGCCTTAGATATGGATTCTTCCAATTTTACAAAATTCTTACTAAATGACAAGTTTAATGATTACACAGTTTATTGTAATTGAAGTTTATCGTGTGTTGAACCTATTTTTGACTTGTATGGAATTGAACAAATTTCAATATTTGTTTCAGAACACTTCAATGGAAATTGATCTCCCTGTACCATCAGCTCTACTAAGCAAGGAAGAATGGGCAAATACAGAAATGCTCAGGTATTATGAGAGATATTGCCTTGACCGCCTTGAAGACAAGATCCAGTACAGTTTTAAGGATAAAAGCTTCATTGTGCAAGCTGTCACTCACGGGTCTTTCTGTCATAACAAAGTAAGTTTAATAAAGAACGTTTATCCTGGTAAGTTTAATACAAAGTGAGTCACAAGATAAAAACATGTATAAAGATGGTTTACCAGTTTCCTTACAACACACACGAAATATGGAAATGCACAAGTTGAATAAAAGTAAATATAAAAACAAAAAGACATGAGCTAAGCTAATATTTTGTTAATGAATATCCACTAGATAATCTACACACACACACACACTTATTAAATGTAACCAGCACTTTCCTGCATACATGAGGTGACAAGAAAGAAACCTGAAAAACAATTTATTCATAAAAGAAAATATAATAAGATCAAGAATAATGAACATAATTTGTGGTATCTATTTTTTTTTCGCACAAGACTGGATTCCTGAGCTGATTTACTTTCCAGAAACCAATTGATCACCAAACCTGCCGACCCATTATAGTAAAATGGTTGATAGCCTTTGCATATACTAATTAATTTATCACTCTGTTTGAAAATACACAAGTGTATGAACTAAGGCATAATTGATGATTTCTTTGATTTGTTAGTTTTACTGCTATTCCAAACTCAGAGCTACTTAAAGTACAATAGGAATATATATAAAATAGAATACAAAATTTTTACGAAGCCAGGAGATTACATACATAGAGTATAGCCTGACTGCACCTTCTCTGCCTTGGGAGAGTTAGGTCAGGGAAGATTTTAAAGATATGGATGAATTGAATCTAAGCAAAGATTGAAATCAAAGTAGATTTTTAATTATTTGAGTCATGAACCATTAGGGATTTTATTTGCTCTTTTGTTAATTATAACACCTCTGAAAGATGTTACACCAGTATATAAAAGTTACTTTATTTGACTTTTAATGTATTTTTTACAGGTGACGGATTGCTACCAGAAGCTTGAATTTCTGGGTGATGCTATCCTAGACTACTTGGTAACGGGTGTGGTGCTCTCCAGTCACACTGATTACACCCCTGGAAAGGTGACAGACCTTAGGTAGGGTTCACCTTCACTTTCCAATAAGAGAACTGGTGCATAATAACTTGAAATGCCCATCACTAATAAGACTCAAGGCAGTTGCAAAATTATTTGTTTCAAAGATTAGTTCTTATGCATTGGTTAGTAATTACTAACTTTCTCCTACCTGCCACTTTACTATATTATTGTTTTATTACATTAAACTTATAAACTCTTTTTCATCACACTTTATGTGGACAAACCATTTATCATACTCAATAGGTAAAGGGGAACACACGCTGGAGCTGCACGTAGCTGCAGCGCTCATCTCCCGCCACATTGGCCTTTGAGCCTATGGTGGAAATTAATCTGTTACCCCGGGACACAGGGCCACTGTGACATCAGAGTTTCTACAGTTTGCCTTCACCATGCTTCAATAGTTACCCATTCATTAACCAACCTGTTTGGGAGAATGAAAAGCTGGGTGAGCTGTGTGCTGACTGCCCTCATCCAGGATTGAACTCAGGCCAGCGGATTGGTAGTCAGACGTGCTAATCCCTGCACCACTGAGGCACTCAATAGGAAATCTTGAAAAGAAAAGGAGAAGCTGGAAATTTGACACAAGAAAAAATTGCAAAAAGAAATTTGCTTGAATGACATAAAAAAATATAGATACATACTTGGAATGGAGTGAAAGAGGTGATAATGACAAAGAATGACCAAAGCTAGAATATGAGGCAGTGATTTGGTCACCACATAAAAAGAAGGATATAAAGAAGATTGAGAGAATACAAAGAGCAGCTACAAAAATGGTTCTAAGCTTGAGAGATTTACTGTACACTCATACCTCGGTTTAACGGACCTCGCTTTAACGGATTTTGGAAGCAACGGAAATTTGAAAGTCCCGTGGTACGGATAGAGTTGTGGCAACACCAGACATGACCTCTGCTGACCGCAAATTGGGAGGCGGTCAGTTTATTTACAGCCAGCAGTGCAACAACACGTGTAGCTCATTGTGCCATGGTTTTGACTTTCAGATATTCGTAAGGCAAAATCTAAACTTACCGAATATGCTGTGAAGTATTCTGTTGATGGATATTCAAGCAAGTCTGGTTCTGCAGCGGCACGCAAGCATATGAAGATTGGTATTCAGAAGGAGTGTATAAGCCGTGTATAAGTGGTATGTGCAGCAAAAGGCTTTTGGTACTAAAGTAACTTCTGAAACCATACAAAATGCGTGTGAACAACTCATAAGTACTTAAGTATTGAGTGCAGTGCTAGTGATGGTTGGTTGTGGCGTTTCCGTAACTGGCACGGACTGTGTGATACGCAACTGAGGGCTGGCGGTGCAGATACGGCAGGCGCTGAGGTTTATCGGGTTCAGCTTAATGAGCTGATTAAGAACGAAGGTCTTCTTATGTCCCAAGTATACAACGCCGATGAAACTGGCTTATTTTGGCGCTCTCTGCCTAATAATACTCAGGCAAGTAAGGATGAACAAGTGATAAGAGGGAAGAAAATGAGTAAGGAAAGGATTTCGGCACTTTGTTGTGTTAGCACATCATTATAAGTTGGTGGTTGTTGGTAAATCAGCTCGCCCCCGTGCATTGAAAGATCACATGCATACCTTGCCAGTTCACTTATTACCACTAATGAGTGAATGAGAACGAAAGAATCGGCTCTCTGAAAAGAGCCGGAATTCCTATCACTATCGGCGATCAGCTGATGCACCACCCTCACTGTCACCGTCACCGTCACCAAACAAACCACCAACTTCTACCTCACATTCTTTGCATACTACTGATACATCTGTACCATCAGTACAGCCTACAATCAGTAATACATCATTGGAGCTGTAAAGCTCCAGTGACTCAGAATAAAGAATAAATTTCTGAGGCGCTACTATACGATCACGGCATATTGAAACTACCTCTTCACCATCCATGGTAAGTCTGATTTTCAATTAAAATTGTTGATTTACTATATTATAGTGTGTATTTACAATGTACAGGTATTTTACGCTGTTAGATTGGATAGTGTGCTTGAATAAAAGTACAGTACTGTATTTATTACTCTGTCTTTCGTAACGTAATTGTTAATATTAACCGTAACCTGGGTATTCATACCGTAGATTCCGATTATCGGTACTAACGGACAATCGGCATTATCGGACCGATGCTCCCCCCTTTTAATCCGTTTAACCGAGGGATGAGTGTATGCAGAAAGAATTTCTAGGCTGAAACTACCAACTCTTGAGAAAATAAGAGAAAGGGGAGACTTTATAGCAGTGTATAGAGCCTCAGAAGGTCTGGAAAACTTTGACAAAAGATCTGTTTGTGTGGGACAACAAGTACAAGAGAATACGAAAAGAAACTGAAAAGTACTACATGCAAGAGAAACAAAAAAATACAGCTTCCCATATAGAAGCATAGAAGTCGGGAATAAACTTGATGCAGAAGTGATTATTGCAAGACATATTCATGATTTCAAAAGCTAACTGAATAACAGTAGATTTGTTGACGGGACAGTACGAACAAAGCTCTTTTCCTGTATATTATAACTAGGTAATTACAAATAGGTAAATAAATGTGCACATAATTTTGCACTCCTTAGATCAGTGGTTCTTAGCCTTATTGGAGGTACTGAATCCTATAAAGCTTCATCAGTGCATTCACTGAACCCTTTGTAATTGGAAAAATAAACTATGATTTCTTTAAATCATAGGTATATATTTTATTAGTGCACAAAATGAACCATGCGAGCGTTGTGTCCTTGTATTAGCCATCTCCATGCAGCTTCAGGAAGTGTTCCTGTAGTTTTGTCGGTGCTAGACGAGAATTGCTCAATTTGGCATTGCAAATCATGCATTGAGGACGCTGAATCCCATCACGTTCCTTTATACATGTGAATCCATATTGTATGTATTCGTCCAACCACTTTCTTTTCTTGCTTGACATAGTTGGTATGAAGGGATTGAAAGATTAAAAGAAAGTCACAAATGACAATCACAATCACAACAGCCACAAGTGGACTACTGAGCACGCCAAGTTCCCTGCAGCACAGATATCAAAGCCACGTGATATAACGTGATCAACTGCAGCCAATGCTGGCCAAGCTGAGCGTCACGTCACCAATAATACGAGCGGGTTACTAATAACCATATTTAAGTATTCACTTTTATCTAAAAAGTATGGAATCTGATGCATCGTGATAAATGTTACTAAAGAAAGAATATGTTTTGAAATATTTGTGGATGAATGTTTTTACCTTTTCTGCCAAAAATGGTATTGTTGAAAATAGTCTTAGAATTCTTGACCTCTGCTGAACCCCTGAGACTGACTCAACGAACCCTTGCGGCTCAATCGAACCCAGGTTAAGAACCATTGCCTTATATCATTCTATCATCATAAATTTATAAATTATTGTTACTAAATATGCTTTGCTATGTTGTACATTTATTTTTTTAGCTCAAAACTGCCTTTTCTTTAGGAATATTTTTTACATGTCAAGTATTGTGGTCAAAGAAAAAGTAGCTATAATCAATGATGTGTGTAAGAATTCTTTTATATCCATCCTTTCTGTAAATTAGAGATGCGCTGAAAATCTAAAAAAAAAAAATATTCCCTTTTCTAGCATGTCTTATCCTCTTCCAGAACATACTATGTGAAAAATGAAACCTTGGCCCGAGTAGCAGCCATCAAGAAATTACATCACCATTTGATTTACATGGCACCCAAACTACAGACTTCAATTGACAAATACCTCAACCTTTACGGAAGTACATTTGACAATGATGAGGAAATGTTCACAGAAGATGATGCAATGGAATTAGAAGTGAGTTGCATGCATTAGGGTTGAATTCAATGGAAATTTTATTCCAAATATTTAATGAGGTTTCAGATAAAGATTAAATGTAGTGGAGATGAGGTGTTTGAGGATTATGTTTTAAGTAATGCGTATGGATCAAGTTAAAGATGAGGAAATGCATGCTAGAACTGGTGCTGTAAGAGAGTTGGCTGATTGAGCACAGCAAGGAGTGTCGCAATGGCTTGATTTAATATTATTTATATATATATATATATATATATATATATATATATATATATATATATATATATATATATATATATATATATATCTTTTCTTAATTTGATATCTTTTTGTTTTGTGTGTGTGTGTGTGTGTGCGTGTGTGTGTGTGTGTGTGTGTGTGTGTGTGTGTGTGTGTGCGTGTGTGTGTGTGTGTGTGTGTGTGTGTGCGTGTGTGTGTGTGTGCAGGATGTAGAAGTGCCTAAAGCTCTGGGTGACCTGGTAGAATCCATCATCGGTGCCGTCTATCTTGACAGTGGCAAATCCCTGCAGGTCAGTTATTCAATACCAATCAAGGTTCTCATCTCTTTCTAGTATACTTTGATATGATACTGTGATATAGTTACAATGTTACAGATTACTGTATTTTCTAATGTAGAAACTTACACTTGTGATTGTTAACAGAAAACATGGGATGTTGTGAAAGTCCTGATGGGTGAAATAATAGACCAAACGTTTACGAAGTTTGACATTCCAATCAACTGTGTTCGTAAACTGCATGAGAAGGTGCCGTATGGACTCAGCTTTGTCAAGTTACCCATTCAGAAAGGTGGCACCACTGTAACATATAAGCTGCAGGTAAGCTTTATGTATTACATAAAATTTTTTTATTGTCATTATCGTAGCAATGATTATTTTTTGCTTAACATAGAACTAGTCTTTCAATCAAGCTTATCACAAAACAAACACACTGCATCTCCATCATTATTGCTTTCCACTTTGGCTCCACAATTCCACTGCATCTAAAATTAATTGCATTATTCAGATCACCCACCATACTACAGCACCTTTTATGCACACAGTCATTACATGACATTATTTGCTCTCGTGCCCCCAATCTTGAATCTTCAGAATTTTCTACCATCTGGCTAAGACTTCAATGTCACTCTAACTAAATTCATCTGTGCTGTATATCTCACCTAATTCCTCTGACTATGTAAAATTCTTTGACTATTTGACTTCCAAAGTGGAGTACATCCTATCTTACTTTCCTTATGCTGAGATCTCCATTTTAGGGGATTTCAATGTTCACCACCAGCTTTGGCTTTCATCTTCTTTCACTGACCAACCTGGTGAACAAACCTTCAACTTTGCTATCCTTCATGACCTAGAGCAGCTAGTGCTGTTCCCTACCCGTATCCCTGACTGCCTTGGAGACACGCCCAACATTCTTGATAATTTCCTAAGTTCCAACCCTTCAGCTTACTCTGTTAAACTTTCCTCTCTGTTGGGCTCCTCCAATCACAATCTTATTTCTATTACCTGTCCTATCACTCCAGTGCAGCCTCAGGACTCGCCTAAGCAGAGGTGCTTCTGGCATTTCAACTCTGCTAAGTGGGAGGACCTGAGGCAGTACTATTCTGATTTTCCTTGGGATGATTATAGTTTCCATGTCAGAGATCCTTCTCTTTGTGCCGAGCGCATAACAGAGGTGATTGTCTCTGGCATGGAGCTATACATTCCTCATACTTTCTCTAATACTAAAGCTAAAAAGCACTGGTTTAACTCTGCTTGTTCTCGTGCTGTCAAAGATAGAGAGGCGGCTCACAAGCGGTACCGTAGCCATCCATCTGCTGAAACTCATGCCCTATATATTTCTGCTCGTAATCATGTCAAATCTATTCTCCATCTTACTAAAAACTCTTTCATTAATAGAAAATGTCAGTCTTTCCAACTCTAACGTTTCTCGTTATTTCTGGCATCTAGCGAATAATATCTAACAATTTTACTTCTTAATCTTTCCCTCCTTTACTTCAACCAGATGGCCCCACAGCTGTCTCTTCTTTCTCTAAAACTGAACTCTTCGCTTAAACCTTTGCTACCATCTTTACTTTGGATGATACTGGGCATATTCCTCCTACTTCTCCACCCTCTGACTACTTCATCCCTAAAATTAAAATTCTTTATTATGACGTTTTCCAGGCCTTCTCTGGCCTTGATTCTCGGAAGGCTTACAGTCCGGATGGAGTCCCTCTTATTGTTCTCAATAACTGTGCTTCTGAACTCACTCACTGCCTGGTCAAACTCTTTTGTCTGTGTCTCTCTACTTCTACCTATCTTTCTTGCTGGAAGTTTGCTCACATTCAACCTATCCCTAAAAAAGATGACCGCTCCAATCCCTCTAACTACCGCCCTATAGCTTTGATTTCCTGCCTTTCTAAAGCCTTTGAGTCTGTCCTTAATAGGAAGATAATGAGGCATCTATCAGCTCACAACCTTCTCTCTAATTACCAGTATGGTTTCCGTAAAGGCCGATCTACTGGTGACCTTCTTGCTTTCCTAACTGAATCTTGGTCATCCTCTTATAGGGACTTCGGTGAAACCTTTGCTGTCGGCCTTGACATATCGAAAGCCTTCAATGGAGTCTGGCATAAATCTTTAATTTCTAAACTACCCTCCTACAGATTCTATCCTCTCTGTACCTTCATCTCCAGTTTCCTTTCTGACCGGTCTATTGCTGCTGTAGTGGACGGTCACTGTTCTTCTAAAACTATCAACAGTGGTGTTCCTCAGGGTTCTGTCCTATCACCCACTCTCTTTCTATTATTCATCATTGATCTCCTAAATCTGACTCAATGCTCTATCCACTCCTATGCTGATGACACTACCTTGCATTTTTCAACGTCGTACAACAGACGCTCAACCCAACAAGAATTAAATGACTCAAGGCGAGATGCTATAGGACACTTAACTTCTGATCTTTCACTAGTTTCTAATTGGAGCAGAGCAAACCTTGTTTTGTTCAATGCCTCAAAAACTCAATTTCTACAACTATCTACTCGACATAACCTTCCAGATAACTATCCCCTCTTCTTCAATGACACTCAACTTTCCCTCTCCTCTGCATTAAACACACTCAGTCTATCCTTTACTAAAAATCTAAACTGACAATTTCATATCTCTACTCTTGCTAAATCAGCTTCCAAGAAGTTAGGTGTCCTATGGCATCTGCGTCCATTTTTCTCTCCCTCTCAGCTGCTTGCTCTGTACAGGGGCCTTATCTGCCCATGTATGGAGTATGGCTCTCATGTCTGGGGGGGCTCAACTCATACAGCTCTTTTAAACAGGGTGAAGTCTAAAGCTTTTCGCCTAATCAACTCTCCTCCTCTAACTGACTGTCTTGACTCTTTAAGTCACCGACGCAATGTTGCTTCTTTATCTATCTTCTACCGTTATTTTCATGCTGACTGCACCTCTGAACTTGCTAACTGCATGCCTCCCCCCCTCCCGCGGCTTCGCTGCACAAGACTTTCTACTTCTGCTCATCCTTATTCTGTCCATCTACCTAATGCAAGAATTAACCAGTATCTTCACTCTTTCATCCCTTACACTGGTAAAATCTGGAACTCTCTTCCTTTGTCTGTTTTTCCACCTGCCTATGACTTAAACTCTTTCAAAAGAGGAGTGTCAAGACACCTCTCATACTAAATTGGACTGCCCTCCCATTTCTATATTTCTCCTACTATCTTCTTTACAGGGTCTGGCAACAAGTGGGATTTTTTTTATACTTATTTATTTTTCCCTTAGCCAGTACCCTTTTAATGGGAAAAAAAGAAGAAGCCTCACACTACTGCAAACACCACATGGCTGAACACCATTTCACATAGATGATGTCCATGCTGCTTATCATCACCTTGGGAATACATTTACTGAAGTCTCTGGAATCTATACTCTCATGTTCTCTCATTGGAGCTTGATTCTTTACCGTTTTAAGACGTGTCAGTGTGCCTCACAGTCTTCATAAGGATTGGATGAAAGGAAACATGCACTTAAAATGACTTATTATTTCCTATTTTATTGGAACCCTTTTTTACAGATTCCAGGCCTACCTCCATTGTTTAGATGTGGGAAGAATTATAATGTAGCCAAGATTGCAGTAACAAAGGCAGGATTGCGTAAGCTTAAGAAGAAAGAAAAGGAAAATGCTCATGAAAGGAAATGAGAAATTGTGATTTCATATTTTAAAGGATTACTATATATTAGAGTGCACCTTAACTATATTAACTATTTATAAGTAATGAATTGTGAGTAAAAGATGTAAATGTGTGATTGTGAATGGAATGTGAATGTGTAATGATATTCCTTATAAATATGATTTTTATTTAATTTTGGATGCTTAGGATTTTCATTTTGTACCAAAGGAAAGAAAAGCTGTTACATGTATTGTTAGAGAATAGGCTTCAATAATAGATACATATGATGAAATACTGGCAATATTGATTGTAATAAAGCACTTTTTTTATATTCATACCTGAAGGGTAGTTGGCTTGGTTTTATAATTAGCTTCATTGCATGTTTTAATTATGTGAATTCAACTACAGATAAATTCATATATGTGTTAATGTAAGAAATTAGGTTAATTAGGAAAAAAGTATTATGAGCTTTGGATCATATTTGGTGTGAGGAGGGAGAGAACATGAGTTAATTATGAAGTGATATGTTTAAACCTTAGGACCATGTGGTGGATGTGACCCCACCCTCGCCCCCACTTGTGTGAGTGACCTGGTGCTCTGTGTTTTGGCGGTGCATACCTTCTCTTCCCCTCCGGAGGCCTAGGAGGTAAGTGAGAAGTGTGTGCAGGGGTGTGTGTAACTGTGCCTTGTCTTGGCTACCCTCCTTTAGCGGAATAACAGTCTGATATATAGATAAATGAAACTTTTTATGGCTTTATTGGTTTTTATATACTCCCATTCACTGCTTTGGTTTTTATGTTGTAAGGAGTTAATTTTTTAACAAAGTATTATGGCATTAATGCCTTAATAGTGTTAGTCAGGATACAAAGACATGTTTTCAAGTCCAGGCTGTTACAATTGATCAATTCCTACTAACTATTTATTCAGGTTATTTTATTTATTACCCCTTTTGGTTCCTAGTGAAACATAAGAAAAGTCGGCTGTGATAACCCAATACATTATACATTTGTATTATTAGGATGTATGAACACTTGTACAATGCACTATGTACATGTATTTCTTACCATTTTTTATTGATATAATATTACTATACTTATTTTTGTAATGTTAATGTCAATTATTACAGTGCTCCCTCAAATCCAATTTTGCGATACGTCAATTTTGTGACCGAGACCAATCTCCATCTCTGAAAGCCCAGGTACAGTAAAATGGTCATTTTAATTGATTTTCTTATGATAATGATAATGTTTATGTTTTTCTGTATTTTTTGTTATTGTAGGATGTACAAACAAGGGCAAATATATGACTAAAATCACCATAAGTTTAATTAATCCAATTTTGCGAATTTGCATTTTGCAGCCTGCAATGTCTACCAATTTCATGCAAAATTGGAGGGAGCAATGCATATTTATATATATATTTTTCAACTACACTATAAAGAAATGGCATTGAATAAAACTACGTTATGCGACGAATTTATAGTTATGCATTCGTATACTTGTGGTGCATTATTGTTGTTTTGATATTTTATGGCTGTCATTTGGGTAAATCTTTTTGTGTATAAAAGGTCCATCATAATTTTCATGATCGGTGGTACAGTGGTCAGCATTCGGGCAAGACATCCTAGGGTTCCAGGTTCGATCCCCTGATATCTGCTGCCCACTTTTCATTATTTGGTATCACCGCCAAAGACTACCCAAATCGCTGCCATACTGTCCGCAGACGGGACTTACAATGTTATATGCATTTGAGGGTTTAGCAGTGATTAACTTCTCTTCGTTGTCAACATATTCAAGCGAAAACGTAAACTTTTGAGGCGTCACTATAAAAAATCTAAAAACCTACGCTAAATAACAGACAGAGGCAAGTCCATCTATACCTCCATAAAAGCCTACTGGCGCCAATGGTTTATGATAGAAAGAAAAAAATCTACATCGCTATATCAGGTTGTCATACCTGTAACAAGCCGAACCAAGGCACACACACCACACACACCCATGCATACATACACATGCACTCCTCTCACTTAACCCTTAGACCTTTTGAGGAGAAAAGATGAGTCCACACTAAGCAGAGATTATCCTTGCCGTAGGACCAGATATCACTCCTATGACGAGGCCCGACAGTATAAACTGGTTTACCCTTGCTACTCTGCCATTTCATATCCATCACCCTTTCCCCTCTGAACACCAAATTTTCATAATATTTTTACATATAAACCACAACAGAAATTAAATATGTATTAAGTTAATACAAACCAAACATCTGCACTATCTGCATGCAAAGAAATAACGAAGGGTAACTGCCGCCAGTTTTCCTTCAGAAGTGTTATGAATTATTCAGTCATTCTGCCCTAGGCCATGAATAGTACTGACCTGCTGCAAAACAAGGAAAAGGTATGAAGAGTTCTCAATTTGTGTGACTGGTTTATTTATGGTTTAGCTATATACGTATTATGGTTAGATTAATATGTACTCCATAGTGTTTGCACATTAAATGAATTTCTGGATAGTAATTGGATTAAGAAATTCCTTAGTTTTAAAATGGTTAAGGTGCAGGATAGAACATATTCATGAGATTTACGAAATTACATGCAAAAGATGAATGTCACATATATAAATCTAGAAAAATAGAAAATAATTTTTGTTAACTTCAGTAACTACATATTCATTCTGCAGGATGGATAGGAGAAGGAAGAGGAAGATAGTGCAAATAGTAGTGAGAGAACCTGGACTCCCCCCTCCCTCCCTGAGGTAGCCAGTGAGCTAGTAGCAGCTACATCCTCAGACTCAGCTGAAGCATTCACATTACTTCTCTGTGGTCCCGTTGCCACCAGCACTCCAGAATTTCCGGGTCAAACTGTGGAAATGATGTCCAAATTTGCCCATTCTGTTTATATGGTAAGTGTATGATTTTGTTTTAGCTCTCAAGGCTTGTTATATGGTTGCCTTAGGTCAAATTTTACATATTGTTTTCAAATATCATTATATTCCTTCCCCCAGGTTTTAAATGAATAATTGCATTCAAAATACTTTACAACATGGCCTTCTTATAAATCCCAATCTGTTCAGTAGAAGGATTCCTTTGATGGTATGTAACAGTACAGCTTATACCATTCGCACCTTGGAGGAGACTCAACAGAACAACAACCGTGCACTCCTCACTTCCTTCTCTGCCCGCCAGCAAAACTGTTTGGCAGCTCTTGTTAATTGTGCTGCCTATGCTCCTTTCTGTGTGAAGAAAAAACAGGTTAGTGTTGAGGCAGACTTGAATTTTGTTAAAGGTGCTATTTATTTATCTATTTGTTTAGAATTTTTTTTTTTTTTCTATTTATTTTTTATATTTATTTATTTATTTGTTTATTATTTTTTGATTTGCATAGAGGCCAGTGAGATGGAAGTCACTGAACATACATAATATTGAAAAGAAAAGAAGAGGCTAGATATTTGAGGGGACAATAAAATATTGCTAAAAGGAATTTTACTTGAACGACGCAAAGAAGTACAGTTTCCCTCAGAGAAGTATAAATTCTAGGTATGGATTGAAAGAACATGTGACAATAGCAAAAAATGTCCAACAACTGAAGGAAAAACTGGACAAAATATAGGTAAGAAGACAGGATCACACAAATATAGTTCAAGCCCTGTATACTATAACGAAGTAAACACATACAGGAAAGCAGGATTCATAGTTGAGATTGTAAGATCACTACTTTTTGGCTTATGTCATATACCCATTTCCTGCAAGCTAAACAGGGGCTACAGAGTGTCTCAAATTTCCTCTGTCTGACACGGGATTGGAAGCACACTGTCACACGGAAAAGGAAGAGGTGAGGGAATATATGTTTTATGATGGATAGGTGTAGGTGCTCTAACACTTAATTCACAGACAGAGGAACAGACCAGAAAGAGCGTGTATGTATGTGTGTGTGTGTGTGTGTGTGTGTGTGTGCTTGTGTGTGTGTGTGCTTGTGTGTGTGTGTGTGTGTGTGTGTGTGTGTGCTTGTGTGTGTGTGTGTGTGTGTGTTTGCGTGTGTATGTGCATTTGTATGTGTGTGTGTGTGCGCGTGCTTGTGCTTGTGTGTATTCACCTGAACACTCGGCTTCTTACCATTTCACTTAACTCCAATCACTTAGCTCGTGTTGAAACTTAAAAGTCGCATGTTGTGGCTTTTAAAAGTTGCGGTTCTTTTGACTCCAAGAGTGTAATGGTACATTAAGTTTATTAATTATATACAAGGAAAATGCATCGAGGGCTGATAGCCAAGCTGGAACAGATGGGCATTACCAGGGACCTATTTCATCTGTTCTCCAGCTACCTGTCAGGCAGGAGTTTGCACGTCGCTGTTAACAGGTGCGCTTCAGCCAGCTTCCCTGTAGAGGCTTCTGTTCCACAAGGGTCTATCCTCAGGCCCATATTGTGGAACACATATTTCAACGACCTGCAAAGTGCCCCTTTAGCAAGTGCCTGTGCTAACGACAGCACCCTCTTCTGGACCTATGCGAGAGAGGAGTTGCAGGATGTGGTGCAGTCTGTCAACAAGCAGCTAGCAGTCATAATGGCCTGGGGTGATAGGTGGCAAGTCAAGTTTGCCCCTGATAAAACCCAGGCCATGGTAATATCACGCTCTCAGCAGGACACCAGACAGCTGCAGTGGAGACTGAGGCTGGGACGCGATACCATTCCTCTGCAGGACAGCGTCGACATCCTATGTGTGGAGGTTGACTCCCAGCTACGGTTTGACTGTTACCTAAAAAACGTGGCGAGAAAAGCCTCCCAGAAGGTGACTCTGTTGTGACGCCTGAATCACTTCACCCCTGACGGCCTGCGGATCCTGTACAGGCTTGGGTCAGGCTGATCATGGAGTATGCACCGCTCACCTGGATGTCCAGTGCCCACTGCCGTCTTAACCTGCTGGATTGGGTGCAGAGGCAGGCAGAACGCCTCATCTGCGCCGCCAACCTGCCAGGACACCAGCAATGATGGCAATGGCAGCAGCATCAACGCCAACAACAACAGCAGCAGCAAAGGCAAGCAGGTCCAGCAGCAGCAGCAGCCGAGCCAGCAGTGAGGGACAACCTGGAGCACCGACGGAGGGTCGCCGCATTGACTGTGCTTCACAAGGCACAGATTCAATAAGTGATCCACCTAAGGGACCTGGAAACAACCTGGAGGAGGTCTGAGCATAGCACGAGGATGGTGCTGAGCAATGACTCCCTTCTGGAGGTGCCAATGACCCACCTGGCCGCAGCCCAACTGCCCACGGGAAACTGGCCCCCATATGGAACTTTTTGTTGACAAAATTGATAAAATTGTGATAAAAAAAACCTAACATAACATATAAAACCAAATTAAGTTAGAAGTTCCTCCGGTAAGGGCTGACTGGGGACTGACTAACAGTGTGACAGTCTAGAAGACGAAGGTTCGTATTCGAAATGAAGGCTCGTCTTCAAGAATCAATCATTCCCTGGTGGAGGCTTAAGGCGCTGCCTTGAGTACGTAAACTTAGGTGTTTGAAGTTTGCAGTTTCCAGTCCGCAGCGGTCAGCTGGCCGCAGCTAGTTTCCTGCAGCCAATTGGGCTGTGGCCAGTTGTCCCATTTCCCTTTTTTTCCCGCTGAGCGTTGGTGCGGTGGAGTGTAGGGAGAAGAGCGGCTGAGTGTATCATCTATTTGTAGCAGAGGAGGAAGGGTGTAGCACCATCAGACAGAGGCAGGCTGCAGGCATCTTTTGCGAGGACATCCACAATGTCGTTGGCTGCAATTCTAACATTGGAGGGAATCCACAAAAAACATATGTTGAGAGAACTGGCATGAGCTGAGACCAACTGAAGCAAGATTTGTTGAACTAAGCAGTGGTGTGTAGGTTGTGGAGAAGAGATGGCCTGATGGGCAGACTAAGAGTCACACATGACTACACCATTCAGTCGTCGTTGACAGAGGAGACTGATTGCTTGCAAGAGTCCTCACTGTAGGTAGAGTTGGACGAGTTGAGTAATCCGCGGCCAACCCAGCCTCCCTCCAGTGGCTCCACATCCAGTGAGTAAATAGCACACCCCTCGCTGCCATCTTGCTGCAGGGAACCGTCCACGTAGAGATGGTGCGCGGCGGAGACAGATGAGGACACTGGCGATGTACTCCAGGGTTAGTTGCTTTTGGAGGAGTGGTGGGTCTGCCTTGGAAGTAGGAGTGAAGGAGACTTGAAGCTGAGAAATCCTCCATGTAAGTGGACCATGCTCAACTTCAGCCAAGGGAACATAAACATTCAATTGGCGCAGTGTGGAGGATATGGTGTTGATGAGGTGCGAGCATCGGGACCAAGTGAGGGTCGGGGTGCTGCAGGGTCAAGCGATATTCTCAGGATGTGAGAATAAGGGGAGGTGAGATGGGGTGAGTGGAGGCACTTGACGCTGAAGCAGGAGACATTGGCATGTATTCTCTGAACAATTAGGGGAAGACTGAGCTCAGTTAACATGTTAACTATTCTAGTGGAAACAGGACACCCAAGGATGTACCTCATCACCTTGTTCTGAAACTTTTCTAAATGCTCTAAAGTTGTCTTAGCCAGTTGGCAGAAGGCAGGGGGGAAGTAATCAACAACTGACCACAAGAAGACAATGTAGAGTGTTCTAGCCACAGGGATAGAGATTTTGGCGGCATTGTTTGTGAGCCATTTGAAGGGGGTGAAGCGCTGCTACAGCCGATGTAGGAGATCTTGTACGAAGGGATGAACACACTGCCGTGTCGGTATAGCTGGTGTAATGCACACAGGTGCTCCCAGGTACAAGTACTGCGGGCACAATGGGATAACACTATTTACTGCTGTGAAAACTGGAAGTGTTCTTGGGTTCCTGGGAGAAAAGATTCTTCTTTTCTCTGGGGAGAGAATGAGGCCACAAGTGGAGGACGACTCGTAGAATGACTGAAGGAAGTACTGAAGATCTGCTGAAGAGTTGGAATGAACACAGATGTCATCAGAGTAGCAGGTCTCAGTCGTTCCAGCAATGTCGGGAAGAAGAGTGAGTAAACAATGCACGAGAACATTGAACAGGAACTGACTTAGCATACCACCTTGTGGAGTACCAAGTTCAAACTCCTTGAAGGAGCTACATGCGTCCTTAAAAAGCTCTCACGAGGTTCTGTTACAAAGGTAACCACGGATCCACCTCAGGAGATTCTCCTCGATACCAAATTCCACCAGCTGGTCGAGAATAATTTCTCTGTTGGCAACATCAAACACATTCTTGAGGTCAAGAAATGCTACCAAACTGGTGGGGAAGAGGTGGGTATACAAATCCATCAGACAGTGGTGCGCATTTCTCTGTGGGAGGAAGCTATACAGACTTGGAGATAACTTGTCCTCCAGTCGAAACATGAGGCGGATGAGGAAGATTCACTTGAGGATTTTGCAGAAGCAAAATGTGAGTGATATTGATCTGAACTTATCAGTGCCAGGTTTGAGGATCGGCACAATCGTGCTGGAGGTCCAAGCATGAGATACGTATCCCTTGCGGAAGTAAAGATTGTAGAGCTACAACAACAGATTGCCAGGGACTTTCAAGAGTAAGTGAAGGACTAGGTATGCAATACCATCATCCCCGAAGGCTGTTGCTTTACTCCTGGTGAGAGCATGTCGCAGTTCGTCCTCAGTGATCAGCACGTCGTCATCCTCATCCACCCGTTGTAACGCAGCTATCAGACGTAGAGTGTAGACATTTCTGTGGAAAGAGAGCGCTTCTTGGATGTGAGCGGGAAGGTTATGTGCTTGTTCTCGTTCAGACCAGGTATTAATCAAATCCTATGCGTACTCAGCAGGACTGTGGTGGAGAGCGGTGGGCAGTTTCCTCTTGATAACCTTGTTTATTAGATTCCACATGGATCTAACGCTTGTCTGGTGATTAATGGTGTCGGTGTACTTTCTCCAAGAGTCAGTATAGACACATTACTGAAGAGCAATGAGATCGTTTGTGGATGCCTGGTACTGGTGTAGATGAGTAGGTGTTGGTTGCCTCTGGAAGGTAAAACCATCTTCCACCGCCCTCCTTTCCGCTTGGGGATGCGTTGATCCAGCTTCCAATTTACTAGGGAAGAATACAATTTATTAGATGATTGCATATCAAATGTAGGTAAAAGAGTGGAAATATATGAAATGTATGTAGGGCAGTATTTGGGAGGAATGGTAATGCGGATGCGATTGTGAGGAATGGCAGGTCCAGCTGGGAGGGAATACTGGAATCCGAAACCAATGTGGTCTGAGAAGAGGGTTGGAATTGCAAAACACTTGACGTGGGATGCCGCCAGGCTGAATGTGATGACATGGTCCAAGGTGCCCCCACGGATGTGCTTGGCACTTCCAGTGGGCCAGTGAGTGAGGCGGTAGCGACCGATTGACTCAAGAAAAGGAAGCCCATTACGATTCGGAGTTGGGGAGAGATCAGCTAAAGCAGAATGTCATGCATTGAAGTCACCCATGTAAATCATGTCATTATTCGTAGGAGTTGGGAGGGCAGCAAGATTAATCTTTCCTGAGGAGGAGTAAACATTTTATAATCACATCTTTCCGCAACTCACAATAATCTCAAAGAGGTGAAAGGTTATGTCATGATCAGTAGAGCGGCGCACAAGTTGGTGGGGTATGGAAGAAGGAACGTAACTGACGAGCCCATTTCTGACGTGATAGACATACGAGATGTAGCCAGGAAGTGAGGGAGCCTCTTCCCCATGGGAAAAAAAATACCAACAAAGGCTTCTTAAATTAATACAACGTGTGGGTGGTGGCGGTCTACATAGGTCTTGGGTGATGTAAGCTTCGGATAGTTTCTGATTCCACAGGAATTCCAAGAGATAATGTGAAGCGATATCTGGCTAGCGAAGTTTGCTTTTAGGTTTCCGGGAAGCAGGCGGAGATGTTGACGTTGAGGGAGTGCTGCTGTAAGGTGTGCTATGTGATGTCTCCTTTGTTAGTGTATCACGAGTCTCACGACGCGAAAGCCGAGAATATCCAGGTTCTCTGTGAGGGTGGTGACAGTAGCGATGATGGTGTGGTGAGACTCAACAAGAGAAGCCAGGGTCTGCTCAATTTTGGTGTACTGATTGGCGAGACTGTCAATGCGTGTCTCAATGGCATCAAAACGTGCTGTAAGCTCTGAGCACCGAGAAGTCAGAGAGGCGATAGCTGCACGAAGGGCAAAGACTTCTGCAGAATCAGTTGTAGGTGAAGCTGAAGACGATCAC
>JAXIVD010000586.1:92500-138020 GCA_036785275.1 Cancer borealis | reverse complement strand
CTCATAGTTAGTGGTCCAGGTAGAATGCGAACGAACGGTTACAAGCTAGAAAAATTCAGGTTCAAGAAAGAGATAGGGAAGAACTGGTTCACAAATAGGGTAGTTGACGAATGGAATATGCTCAGCAGTCATGTGGTGAGTGCAAAATCTATAGGTTGTTTTAAGAATAGGTTGGATAAATTCATGGACAGTGACGATAGATGGTAGTGGGTGTTTTTACCTCGAGTAGGTCAACTGGCCTTTTGTAGTCTCCTTATGTTCTATGTTCTTATGTATGTGTGTATGTGTTATTATAATATGGTACATGAAACAAGCGTAGCAGAAGCACTGAATGTCTTCTTCACTGAGTAGACAGTTGAGTGATGTCTGCTAGCGTGTGTGGCTGTGTGCGAGCGTGCGTGTGTGTTGAGATTGCCACCTCACTTGCTCGAGTTGACGAGGGCCTCAGAGAGCGGTTTGCGGGTGATGTTTTGTGTTCGAAACTGGATCTGTCTTCAGTGTCTAAATTTTCTTTGACTTACATATTTTTGTGCAATATACAAGCGTCTTATTTCTTACTTTAATTTGATGAAAATAATTGTAAACAATATGATATGCTTTTTACTTATTATTAGGAAAAAGGGAACAATTGTAAGTCGAAGCTACAACCACAAAATGCATTGAAACCTTGGAGGAAGTATAAGGGGAGAGGCCCCGTCCCATACCGCTCTACAGCGGGAAGTGAAGCGAGTGGGCGGAGCCTATCTGGTGGGCGGAGTATACAATTCAACCCAAAACATTGGGAAAGTTTAAGGGAGAGTCGTGCGTTAAAGTTTTCATTTTTGCCTTGATTCCTCAATATATCATGTGATTAGTAATTATTAATTTGTTTGAACGGATACAGCATGAAATGAACTTACAGGATTGAGTGAAAAAACTGACAAAATTGTCTTCCTTTATTCTTTACACTATGAAAAGTAAATATATACTCACGCATCCTCGCAAGGATAATCTGTAAATCTTGCTCGTTTATCATCTATACTGAGCATCTACTAAACTTATCATCTCTGAAACTGACTTATATACCCTTCCATGTAGAGCTTCTATGATATACTATATATAAAAAAAGAAAAAAAGTACACAGTAATCTTAAGAAAAAGAAAAAACCCGCCTATGCGGATGTCGGTAGATCGCCAATTATTCATGTTATCTTCTGGTCATATAGTATATATATATATATATATATATATATATATATATATATATATATATATATATATATATATATATATATATATATATATATATATATCATAGTGTATATATATATATATATATATATATATATATATATATATATATATATATATATATATATATATATATATATATACACAACACTATGATATATATATATATATATATATATATATATATATATATATATATATATATATATATATATATATATATATATATATATATATATATATATAATATATATATATATATATATATATATATATATATTTATATATATATATATATATATATATATATATATATACAACAGTATATGATGTATATATATATATATATATATATATATATATATATATATATATATATATATATATATATATATATATACATATATATATATATATATATATATATATATATATATATATATATATATATATATATATATATATATATAGAGAGAGAGAGAGAGAGAGAGAGAGAGAGAGAGAGATGACGTTAGTGGAGGCCCTGGAATGACTTTAGGGCCCCATGCAAAAAGGGAACCAAAATAGTCAAGCAATCTAATGTTTCAATTGAAAAAAAAATAGAGGTAAAAGTGCAGAATAAGGCCTTCTGCCCTTTCTTTTTTCTCTCCTTCCCTACATACTATACATAATGTACTCAACACATCTGAACCAAACCTAACTTAACCTAATCATAACCTAACCGTAACCTAACCTAACTTAACCAATCTAACATAACATAACCTCGCTTCAAAGACGTTTTGCGAGGTATATTGATTTACCCCGCCTGAAACTGTAAGAACATAATAAAATAAGGAAGCTACAAAAGACCTTGAGGCCTGCACTAGGTAGTTCCTGTTAATCCTAACACCTGCTATTACCTACACCCACCTCTCATCCGCATCCATGAAGTCTAATCTTCTCTTAAAACTCCCTATTGTCTGTGTACTAACTACCTGCTGACTGAGTCTGTTCCAATCATCTACCACCCTATTTGTAAACCAGTTTCTGCCAATTTCTTTTTTAAATCTACATTATTCTAGTTTGTAACCGTTATTTCTTGTTCTATCCTGACTACTGATCGTAAGAACTTTTCCTACATCCCCCTTATTGAAACCTTCACAGATGGGTTGAGTACACTATGTAGACTATGTAGGGAAGGAGAGAAAAAGAAAGAGCAGAAGGACTCATTCTGCACTTTTACCAAAAAAGTTTATTGGAATCAGAAGGGCCAATGATTGCCTCCCATAACTCGACATCCTTATCCAAGACTTTTTGCAGAATTTTTCAAGGTTTTGAGAAATTACAATGTGTTAATATTGATTATGAAGATACAAGGAACTATATAGTCAAGTAATTTGATTACTATTTGCTTGTGTAAGTCATAACTGTCAAAGTGAATATTGTAGCAGAGAAATTTGTATCAAACACGGCAAGATTTATCACATTTATGACTTTTAATAGTCAATAGTATATGTTCACTGCACTTCTGTTGATACATATAGATATATGCATTACTTAAATTTGATTTATTCGCATGGAGATCTCACATACGATAAATTGTGCGTAAAATTATGAAGACAACTCGTCATTACGATTTCCCGCAAATTTTGACGCGCTCATGATCTAACCCAGTTTTGTAGCATTTCATACAATGATTGGCCGTGAAAATCTCTACACCTTACCGGTGAAATGATATTTCTCCATCCTCACTTCTCCTGGTGCAGTCATAGACCGAACAAGCCGGCATAACGACAAAGTATTGAGGTGGGTGAGTGTCGGGGCTCTAGTCAGCAGCGCAATGTTTTGGGTTGACTTGCATAGGTGGGCGGAGCTTATAGCGGCTTCACTCGTGTGACGTCATGGCCTCTCCTCTTATACTTCCTCCAAGATTGAAACATCAACACCCACACAGGTTTGAATGCCACATCTTGTTATTCTCTACATTTCTCTAATATATTACAAGCGTTTTGCTTGTCTTTGGCGTTCTTCTATATTAAAAACAATATATATAATATAAATCTTATGTAAACGATCAACTATAATGGTCTCAAACATCTTACTTTCCTCTAATTTATTTGAAATATATACCCAGATTCTTTCTCATGAAAACACACACATCCGATTCGCTCCACCCACGTAGAGGACCCACATTTCGTTATTTTCAACACTTCCCTAATATATTTCAAGCTTTATGCTTGTTTTTGGTTAGCTTTTATATAAAAAACAACATATATATTATAAATCTTATTTATTTCTACAACTGTTATGGTCTTGAACGTCTTACTTTCCTCTTATTTAATCGAAATATTATCCCGTTGAGTGTCTTCATAAATGAAGTTCTGAAGTTGAATGAATTCATTGAATTGTGATTGGTTACATGACCAGAGGCAAAACACTCGCAAACGCAGAAATTCGTATATTGAAAGTGTTTGCGATATGTTGGTCAGAATTTGCCTAGTCATTGCATCTTGGCAAGTGGTCTTGACATTATATGTAAACGCCTTATGATATTCCAGCTTGACTAGCGGAAAGCAGCAGGAAAAGCGCGGAAAATATGTTTGTTTACATCTGCAGAATGACAGCAAGCACCAACGCTGTCTCCCTTGAGGCGAATCCTTTACCCACCGTAGGTAAGGATATGTGATCTCGCCAAAGAACATATCGAGGTCATAAATGACAATATGGTATATCTGCATAACTACTGCTCGGACGATATCAATATAGATATGAAGTCGTACAGATTAGGTTAGGGTTAGATTAGGTTAAAATTGATTTGGTACGGTATGGCTCGAATAGGCTCAGTTATATAAGCTTATTATATTTTATTACCCAAAAATAAATCATTTCACCTAGATTATTTTCCGAATTGCCATATATGGCCTGTATTTGCTTTTAATGACGAGCACCGCCTGAAACCTTCACAGATGTGTGGAGACCACTCTGTATAGAACTCTAGAACTTCATATTTATATCTATGTCGTTCGAGCAGTAGTAAAGTGTCAGTAAAGTGGGATTTACCTACACACACAAACACGTTTGCTTTCTTGTATATTCTATGTCAATTCTACTTTTGCTGTAATCTCACAATCTTAATAAGGTAGTTACAAGCATTATAACAATAAATAGCATCATAGTCTGTTTTATACTACAATATTTTTTCTCTGAAGATATTATTTCCTAGCTGTTGGACTTAATACATGACCAGAAATCCTTATATATATATATATATATATATATATATATATATATATATATATATATATATATATATATATATATATATATATATATATATATATGTGGTGCCCGGGGGGGGGACGGGGGCGTTATTTTTATTTATTTATATTTGTTAATTGTTGTTATTCTATTCTTTATTTAATTAATTTGTTTTACTTTCACTTCACTGCTGAAAGACCACCAGTGTGGTGCCTTGTCATTAAATTAACTTCGAATGGGGAACTCTCATGGCAATTAAAAAGATATTTACTTTGATTAATTATATTAATTAATGGTCCCTGATGTTGGATATTTCCCTGAATATTAAGAAAAGAAAGCTGCCACCACCCCCAAAGGTTTAGTGAGAATTAGGGGATTCTCAGGGAATTTAATTTCTTCCTAAAGGGAAGTTAAAATATTCGAAAGAGAAAATAATTACTACCAGGGAAATATAGGCGACCAATGAAAGAAAAGGGGAACTGATTTAACAATTTAGTTATTTGGTAGAGTGGACTGAGTTTCAATAAGGCACATGGATTCGTGGATTTGTTTCATATCCTTTTTCAAGAGTGTTGAGCACCTCCCACATTAACCTTACCACACCAACGGAAGGTTAGTATTAGCACAGAATCACTTTCTCAGATTTTACTTGAGTTATTTATTTAATGTATACTTTGAATATCACAGGCTGATCTCTGAGTCTTAGAAACACGGCTTAGTTATAGTATCAGACAACTTAATGGCTCATGGCAGAAAAACTTCACCTTCCTCAAAAAGAAAATAAATACAGAGTTGGCAATACATATCTCACCTCGAGATACCAAGCTCTTCACACATTACACATTATACCCTTGACTCCCTTCCCTGAAAAATATCACCTTAAAAATGTTATAATTTTGTAACTGGGCCTGAGAATAGTTAAAGAACCTTTTCTCAGGGGATTTCCGAAAGTAAGGTGATCTCAATGTTTCTGTTTATGCATACATAGTATAACTCTTCCTCACTAAGTAGGAATACGCGATTCCTATTCCTGAATACATGGGCTGGGTCTATCAGACCGTCTTACGTGACACATAGTTTCCTAAAGCTTAACTTGGAAATTTGGCAGTGGCTTTCTAGCCGTTCATTTAACTACAAAAAATAAAAGAAAGTAAATGAGAAATTGGTGTAACTGTCGTGGAGGCATTCTTTCCCTGTGAACACAATCAATGGTGAACCACGAGTCAGTATAATTCACTTCCTTACTCAGAAGTTAATACACAGTCACAATAACATAGAAATTACCGTGAAAAATATATATTGTACACCATGAAATATTTTGTAGGGAATAGGGGACCATGCGGTTTTGAAACCACGTTGTCCTTCTTTAAGAGAAGGAAATTGGTATTATCCACTTATAATAGATCTCAATAGGGGTTTACATGTATTGTCAGACTATTGGGGAAGATTATGGACTATATAATAATGGCGAGAGGCATTGAATTTCACAAATATTGAGGGATTTCGAGAGCGATGTCACTCACCTGTGAACACAATCAATGGTGAACCACGAGTGACGCTGTCTGGGAAAAAGGCGGGAGATGAGAAGGGGGAAGGGGGGGTTTCGAGGATATTCCTCCTTTGATCTTATTATTAATTGATTATTGAGACGTGAAATAGTTATCAGTTGATAGGAAATTTATTTTGACGCTAAATAAGTGACATTTGGGTATCTATTGAACCTGATCTCTGGATTACTATATAGGGGAACATTTTTGTCTACGTGACTTTTTGCACGTCCCGGGCCCCGGGGCATGATCGCCTCACATGATGCAATATTACGTCATCCTTAACAAAGTTTTGTGGGAAGATAACTAAGTAGGTTAATTGTATTAGACTATGGAGAGCATTTTGACAAGTTAATAACTATTAATAATGATTAGATTATGATATTAATTTCTTTCCATAGAAAACTGTCTTATGGGAGGGGTTGACTGCATAGGATTTGAAAGTTTGGAGAAACAATTCTAATATAAACATTAATATAAACATATAGTATAAAAGTATGAATAATGTGTGAGTAAAAACATTTATATAATGCAGTATCCCCTTGGGAATACAGGATCTAAGGGCAGACTAAACAAAACAAAAAGGTACATTCAGTAGGCCTATTTGAAATTAAATTGGAGGCATCACACGACTTTTCCCTCCGGGTGAAATGTTTTTACTCACTAATAATAAAAAAGTACATCCTAACAGGTTTACAATTTAGGAACTGGTTTAGTGGTCACTAAGGCTACAACCCACCTTGGTTTTCCATCAGTCTAACATTCACTCGACCTTCCCCACCACTCCACTACTTCTGCAGCCCTTCCTGGCTAAAACACTGGCAACGTAATATGTGGTTCCTGAGAAACCAATTGCCTGGCTACTGCTGCTACTTGGCTGTAGTTCAGATTATTGTAGGGCACACCCCAGTCCACATACTCATGAGAGAAGTATGGATGATCTCGTCAACTGTACAAGATCCCGGACACTCGGTAGCTAAGTTGAGCCTTCCAACCCTTGACTTTCACACCAAAACAAACAATAACATAAATTCTCAGTCATTCATCTTCATTTGCTCACAACATTCGCATTCAATCACCCTTCATTCGTTTCCGCAGCAAGTGGTCATACAGGAAGCATTTGACAGAGCTTAGGCTACGTCCTGATGTCTCCTCCACCTCCTAACACCGGCAGACTGTAGCTTAGAGGCCTAATCACACTACTACCAGGTGTGATTCCCTCACGTTAAAGTGGCCTACAGCTCCCTGAACTAGTCCATTGTGTGAACTACACACAATCCTGTGAACTTATCTTCTACTTCAAAAGTTCACCACTCCTTCAGGGCTCAAACTAGGCCCGGGGGAATTAAGGTGGATAGTCTATCGACCTGTCACACCTGGGTCGATTCACCAACAACAAACCTCCAAGGGGATTGCAACTTAGCACCACTAATTGTCCAAACCTGTTCCTTTATATCTTAAAACTAACTATCAGCCTACTGGAGAGGGGGGAATCCACTTGACGAGGGGCATGGCGTCCGAAGAAGGCGAAGAAAGGCAGGACGGCCGTTGAAAAGTGCACAGCATGGTTGAGTACTGTCTGGCAGGATAGGTTAGCCAGTGCCATCTTGAGGGACGAATGGAGCCTCTCCGTGGTGCTGTTCCCTCGGGGATGATATGGGGTTGTATGGCAGTTGGCAATCCGATACCTCCGGCAGAGGTCTTGGAACTGCCGGGACACAAACTCCAACCCGTTGTCGTGGACCACAGACTGGGGGGTGCCGAAGTCTGCGAGGTACTGCTCCATGCTCTCCACGACAGTGTGTGTGTATTTTGTTTTAAGTGGAAATAATTTTCACGAACCTACTGAAATGGTCCACTACCGAAATTTTCCATTCTCCCTTGTTGTGGCAATGTTAGGCAGTGCTCAAAACACTTTGAATCCCACCGCTTAAGCCACCAGTGTGGTGCCCGGGGGGGGGACGGGGGCTTTATTTTTTTTATTTTTGTATTGTTAATTGTTGTTATTCTATTCTTTATTTAATTATGTGGTGCCCGGGGGGGGGGGTACGGGGGGTTATTTTATTTATTTATTATTTATTGTTAATTGTTGTTATTCTATTCTTTATTTAATTAATTTGTTTTACTTTCACTTCACTGCTGAAGGACCACCAGTGTGGTGCCTTGTCATTAAATTAACTTCGAATGGAGAACTCTCATGGCAATTAAAAAGATATTTACTTTGATTAATTATATTAATTAATGGTCCCTGATGTTGGATATTTCCCTGAATATTAAGAAAAGAAAGCTGCCACCACCCCCAAAGGTTTAGTGAGAATTAAGGGATTCTCAGGGAATTTAATTTCTTCCTAAAGGGAAGTTAAAATATTCGAAAGAGAAAATAATTACTACCAGGGAAATATAGGCGACCAATGAAAAGAAAGGGGGAACTGATTTAACAATTTAGTTATTTGGTAGAGTGGACTGAGTTTCAATAAGGCACATGGATTCGTGGATTTGTTTCATATCCTTTTTCAAGAGTGTTGAGCACCTCCCTATTAACCTTACCACACCAAACGGAGGTTAGTATTAACACAGAATCACTTTCTCAGATTTTACTTGAGTTATTTATTTAATGTATACTTTGAATATCACAAGCTGATCACTGAGTCTTAGAAACACGGCTTAGTTATAGTATCAGACAACTTAATGGCTCATGGCAGAAAAACTTCACCTTCCTCAAAAAGAAAATAAATACAGAGTTGGCAATACATATCTCACCTCGAGATACCAAGCTCTTCACACATTACACATTATACCCTTGACTCCCTTCCCTGAAAAATATCACCTTAAAAATGTTATAATTTTGTAACTGGGCCTGAGAACAGTTAAAGAACCTTTTCTCAGGGGATTTCCGAAAGTAAGGTGATCTCAATGTTTCTGTTTATGCCTACATAGTATAACTCTTCCTCACTAAGTAGGAATACGCGATTCCTATTCCTGAATACATGGGCTGGGTCTATCAGACCGTCTTACGTGACACATAGTTTCCTAAAACTTAACTTGGAAATTTGGCAGTGGCTTTCTAGCCGTTCATTTAACTACAAAAACAAAAGAAAGTAAATGAGAAATTGGTGTAACTGTCGTGGAGGCATTCTTTCCCTGCGAACACAATGAAGGGTGAGCCACGAGTCAGTATAATTCACTTCCTTACTCAGAAGTTAATACACAGTCACAATAACATAGAAATTACCGTGAAAAATATATATTGTACACCATGAAATATTTTGTAGGGAATAGGGGACCATGCGGTTTTGAAACCACGTTGTCCTTCTTTAAGAGAAGGAAATTGATATTATCCACTTATAATAGATCTCAATAGGGGTTTACATGTATTGTCAGACTATTGGGGAAGATTATGGACTATATAATAATGGCGAGAGGCATTGAATTTCACAAATATTGATGTCACTCACCTGCGAACACAATGAAGGGTGAGCCACGAGTGATGCTCTCTGGGAAAAAGGCGGGAGATGAGAAGGGGGAAGGGGGGGGTTTCGAGGATATTCCTCCTTTGATCTTATTATTAATTGATTATTGAGATGTGAAATAGTTATTAGTTTATAGGAAATTAATTTTTACGCTAAATAAGTGACATTTAGATATCTATTGAACCTGATCTCTGGATTACTATATAAGGGAACATTTTTGTCTACGGGACTTTTAGCACGTCCCGGGCCCCGGGGCATGATCGCCTCACATGATGCAATATTACGTCATCCTTAACAAAGTTTTGTGGGAAGATAACTAAGTAGGTTAATTATATTAGACTATGGAGAGCATTTTGACAAGTTAATAACTATTAATAGTGATTAGATTATGATATTAATTTATTTCCATAGAAAACTGTCTTGTGGGAGGGGTTGACTGCATAGGATTTGAAAGTTTGGAGAAACAATTCTAATATAAACCTTAATATAAACATATAGCATAAAAGTATGAATGATGTGAGTAAAAACATTTATATAATGCAGTTTCCCCTTGGGAATACAGGATCTAAGGGCAGACTAAACATAACAAAAAAAGGTACATTCAGTAGGCCTATTTGGGATTAAATTGGAGGCATCACAATTAATTTGTTTTACTTTCACTTCACTGCTGAAGGACCACCAGTGTGGTGCCTTGTCATTAAATTAACTTCGAATGGGGAACTCTCATGGCAATTAAAAAGATATTTACTTTGATTAATTATATTAATTAATGGTCCCTGATGTTGGATATTTCCCTGAATATTAAGAAAAGAAAGCTGCCACCACCCCCAAAGGTTTAGTGAGAATTAGGGGATTCTCAGGGAATTTAATTTCTTCCTAAAGGGAAGTTAAAATATTCGAAAGAGAAAATAATTACTACCAGGGAAATATAGGCGACCAATGAAAGAAAAGGGGAACTGATTTAACAATTTAGTTATTTGGTAGAGTGGACTGAGTTTCAATAAGGCACATGGATTCGTGGATTTGTTTCATATCCTTTTTCAAGAGTGTTGAGCACCTCCCACATTAACCTTACCACACCAACGGAAGGTTAGTATTAACACAGAATCACTTTCTCAGATTTTACTTGAGTTATTTATTTAATGTATACTTTGAATATCACAGGCTGATCACTGAGTCTTAGAAACACGGCTTAGTTATAGTATCAGACAACTTAATGGCTCATGGCAGAAAAACTTCACCTGCCTCAAAAAGAAAATAAATACAGAGTTGGCAATACATATCTCACCTCGAGATACCAAGCTCTTCACACATTACACATTATACCCTTGACTCCCTTCCCTGAAAAATATCACCTTAAAAATGTTATAATTTTGTAACTGGGCCTGAGAACAGTTAAAGAACCTTTTCTCAGGGGATTTCCGAAAGTAAGGTGATCTCAATGTTTCTGTTTATGCATACATAGTATAACTCTTCCTCACTAAGTAGGAATACGCGATTCCTATTCCTGAATACATGGGCTGGGTCTATCAGACCGTCTTACGTGACACATAGTTTCCTAAAGCTTAACTTGGAAATTTGGCAGTGGCTTTCTAGCCGTTCATTTAACTACAAAAACAAAAGAAAGTAAATGAGAAATTGGTGTAACTGTCGTGGAGGCATTCTTTCCCTGTGAACACAATCAATGGTGAACCACGAGTCAGTATAATTCACTTCCTTACTCAGAAGTTAATACACAGTCACAATAACATAGAAATTACCGTGAAAAATATATATTGTACACCATGAAATATTTTGTAGGGAATAGGGGACCATGCGGTTTTGAAACCACGTTGTCCTTCTTTAAGAGAAGGAAATTGGTATTATCCACTTATAATAGATCTCAATAGGGGTTTACATGTATTGTCAGACTATTGGGGAAGATTATGGACTATATAATAATGGCGAGAGGCATTGAATTTCACAAATATTGAGGGATTTCGAGAGCGATGTCACTCACCTGTGAACACAATCAATGGTGAACCACGAGTGACGCTGTCTGGGAAAAAGGCGGGAGATGAGAAGGGGGAAGGGGGAGTTTCGAGGATATTCCTCCTTTGATCTTATTATTAATTGATTATTGAGACGTGAAATAGTTATCAGTTGATAGGAAATTTATTTTGACGCTAAATAAGTGACATTTGGGTATCTATTGAACCTGATCTCTGGATTACTATATATAGGGGAACATTTTTGTCTACGTGACTTTTTGCACGTCCCGGGCCCCGGGGCATGATCGCCTCACATGATGCAATATTACGTCATCCTTAACAAAGTTTTGTGGGAAGATAACTAAGTAGGTTAATTATATTAGACTATGGAGAGCATTTTGACAAGTTAATAACTATTAATAATGATTAGATTATGATATTAATTTCTTTCCATAGAAAACTGTCTTGTGGGAGGGGTTGACTGCATAGGATTTGAAAGTTTGGAGAAACAATTCTAATATAAACATTAATATAAACATATAGTATAAAAGTATGAATAATGTGTGAGTAAAAACATTTATATAATGCAGTATCCCCTTGGGAATACAGGATCTAAGGGCAGACTAAACAAAACAAAAAGGTACATTCAGTAGGCCTATTTGAAATTAAATTGGAGGCATCACACGACTTTTCCCTCCGGGTGAAAAGTTTTTACTCACTAATAATAAAAAAGTACATCCTAACAGGTTTACAATTTAGGAACTGGTTTAGTGGTCACTAAGGCTACAACCCACCTTGGTTTTCCATCAGTCTAACATTCACTCGACCTTCCCCACCACTCCACTACTTCTGCAGCCCTTCCTGGCTAAAACACTGGCAACGTAATATGTGGTTCCTGAGAAACCAATTGCCTGGCTACTGCTGCTACTTGGCTGTAGTTCAGATTTTTGTAGGGCACACCCCAGTCCACATACTCATGAGAGAAGTATGGATGATCTCGTCAACTGTACAAGATCCCGGACACTCGGTAGCTAAGTTGAGCCTTCCAACCCTTGACTTTCACACCAAAACAAACAATAACATAAATTCTCAGTCATTCATCTTCATTTGCTCACAACATTCGCATTCAATCACCCTTCATTCGTTTCCGCAGCAAGTAGTCATACAGGAAGCATTTGACAGAGCTTAGGCTACGTCCTGATGTCTCCTCCACCTCCTAACACCGGCAGACTATAGCTTAGAGGCCTAATCACACTACTACCAGGTGTGATTCCCTCACGTTAAAGTGGCCTACAGCTCTCTGAACTAGTCCATTGTGTGAACTACACACAATCCTGTGAACTTATCTTCTACTTCAAAAGTTCACCACTCCTTCAGGGCTCAAACTAGGCCCGGGGGAATTAAGGTGGATAGTCTATCGACCTGTCACACCTGGGTCGATTCACCAACAACATACCTCCAAGGGGATTGCAACTTAGCACCACTAATTGTCCAAACCTGTTCCTTTATATCTTAAAACTAACTATCAGCCTACTGGGGAGGGGGGAATCCACTTGACGAGGGGCATGGCGTCCGAAGAAGGCGAAGAAAGGCAGGACGGCCGTTGAAAAGTGCACAGCATGGTTGAGTACTGTCTGGCAGGATAGGATAGCCAGTGCCGTCTTGAGGGACGAATGGTGCTGTTCCCTCGGGGATGATATGGGGTTGTATGGCAGTTGGCAATCCGATACCTCCGGCAGAGATCTTGGAACTGCCGGGACACAAACTCCAACTCGTTGTCGTGGACCACAGACTGGGGGGTGCCGAAGTCTGCGAGGTACTGCTCCATGCTCTCCACGACAGTGTGTGTGTGTTTTGTTTTAAGTGGAAATAATTTTCACGAACCTACTGAAATGGTCCACTACCGAAATTTTCCATTCTCCCTTGTTGTGGCAATGTTAGGCAGTGCTCAAAACACTTCGAATCCCACCGCTTAAGCCACCAGTGTGGTGCCCGGGGGGGGGACGGGGGCGTTATTTTTTTTATTTTTGTATTGTTAATTGTTGTTATTCTATTCTTTATTTAATTAATTTGTTTTACTTTCACTTCACTGCTGAAGGACCACCAGTGTGGTGCCTTGTCATTAAATTAACTTCGAATGGGGAACTCTCATGGCAATTAAAAAGATATTTACTTTGATTAATTATATTAATTAATGGTCCCTGATGTTGGATATTTCCCTGAATATTAAGAAAAGAAAGCTGCCACCACCCCCAAAGGTTTAGTGAGAATTAGGGGATTCTCAGGGAATTTAATTTCTTCCTAAAGGGAAGTTAAAATATTCGAAAGAGAAAATAATTACTACCAGGGAAATATAGGCGACCAATGAAAGAAAAGGGGAACTGATTTAACAATTTAGTTATTTGGTAGAGTGGACTGAGTTTCAATAAGGCACATGGATTCGTGGATTTGTTTCATATCCTTTTTCAAGAGTGTTGAGCACCTCCCACATTAACCTTACCACACCAACGGAAGGTTAGTATTAACACAGAATCACTTTCTCAGATTTTACTTGAGTTATTTATTTAATGTATACTTTGAATATCACAGGCTGATCACTGAGTCTTAGAAACACGGCTTAGTTATAGTATCAGACAACTTAATGGCTCATGGCAGAAAAACTTCACCTGCCTCAAAAAGAAAATAAATACAGAGTTGGCAATACATATCTCACCTCGAGATACCAAGCTCTTCACACATTACACATTATACCCTTGACTCCCTTCCCTGAAAAATATCACCTTAAAAATGTTATAATTTTGTAACTGGGCCTGAGAACAGTTAAAGAACCTTTTCTCAGGGGATTTCCGAAAGTAAGGTGATCTCAATGTTTCTGTTTATGCATACATAGTATAACTCTTCCTCACTAAGTAGGAATACGCGATTCCTATTCCTGAATACATGGGCTGGGTCTATCAGACCGTCTTACGTGACACATAGTTTCCTAAAGCTTAACTTGGAAATTTGGCAGTGGCTTTCTAGCCGTTCATTTAACTACAAAAACAAAAGAAAGTAAATGAGAAATTGGTGTAACTGTCGTGGAGGCATTCTTTCCCTGTGAACACAATCAATGGTGAACCACGAGTCAGTATAATTCACTTCCTTACTCAGAAGTTAATACACAGTCACAATAACATAGAAATTACCGTGAAAAATATATATTGTACACCATGAAATATTTTGTAGGGAATAGGGGACCATGCGGTTTTGAAACCACGTTGTCCTTCTTTAAGAGAAGGAAATTGGTATTATCCACTTATAATAGATCTCAATAGGGGTTTACATGTATTGTCAGACTATTGGGGAAGATTATGGACTATATAATAATGGCGAGAGGCATTGAATTTCACAAATATTGAGGGATTTCGAGAGCGATGTCACTCACCTGTGAACACAATCAATGGTGAACCACGAGTGACGCTGTCTGGGAAAAAGGCGGGAGATGAGAAGGGGGAAGGGGGGGTTTCGAGGATATTCCTCCTTTGATCTTATTATTAATTGATTATTGAGACGTGAAATAGTTATCAGTTGATAGGAAATTTATTTTGACGCTAAATAAGTGACATTTGGGTATCTATTGAACCTGATCTCTGGATTACTATATAGGGGAACATTTTTGTCTACGTGACTTTTTGCACGTCCCGGGCCCCGGGGCATGATCGCCTCACATGATGCAATATTACGTCATCCTTAACAAAGTTTTGTGGGAAGATAACTAAGTAGGTTAATTATATTAGACTATGGAGAGCATTTTGACAAGTTAATAACTATTAATAATGATTAGATTATGATATTAATTTCTTTCCATAGAAAACTGTCTTGTGGGAGGGGTTGACTGCATAGGATTTGAAAGTTTGGAGAAACAATTCTAATATAAAAATTAATATAAACATATAGTATAAAAGTATGAATAATGTGTGAGTAAAAACATTTATATAATGCAGTATCCCCTTGGGAATACAGGATCTAAGGGCAGACTAAACAAAACAAAAAGGTACATTCAGTAGGCCTATTTGAAATTAAATTGGAGGCATCACACGACTTTTCCCTCCGGGTGAAAAGTTTTTACTCACTAATAATAAAAAAATTACATCCTAACAGGTTTACAATTTAGGAACTGGTTTAGTGGTCACTAAGGCTACAACCCACCTTGGTTTTCCATCAGTCTAACATTCACTCGACCTTCCCCACCACTCCACTATTTCTGCAGCCCTTCCTGGCTAAAACACTGGCAACGTAATATGTGGTTCCTGAGAAACCAATTGCCTGGCTACTGCTGCTACTTGGCTGTAGTTCAGATTTTTGTAGGGCACACCCCAGTCCACATACTCATGAGAGAAGTATGGATGATCTCGTCAACTGTACAAGATCCCGGACACTCGGTAGCTAAGTTGAGCCTTCCAACCCTTGACTTTCACACCAAAACAAACAATAACATAAATTCTCAGTCATTCATCTTCATTTGCTCACAACATTCGCATTCAATCACCCTTCATTCGTTTCCGCAGCAAGTGGTCATACAGGAAGCATTTGACAGAGCTTAGGCTACGTCCTGATGTCTCCTCCACCTCCTAACACCGGCAGACTGTAGCTTAGAGGCCTAATCACACTACTACCAGGTGTGATTCCCTCACGTTAAAGTGGCCTACAGCTCCCTGAACTAGTCCATTGTGTGAACTACACACAATCCTGTGAACTTATCTTCTACTTCAAAAGTTCACCACTCCTTCAGGGCTCAAACTAGGCCCGGGGGAATTAAGGTGGATAGTCTATCGACCTGTCACACCTGGGTCGATTCACCAACAACATACCTCCAAGGGGATTGCAACTTAGCACCACTAATTGTCCAAACCTGTTCCTTTATATCTTAAAACTAACTATCAGCCTACTGGGGAGGGGGGAATCCACTTGACGAGGGGCATGGCGTCCGAAGAAGGCGAAGAAAGGCAGGACGGCCGTTGAAAAGTGCACAGCATGGTTGAGTACTGTCTGGCAGGATAGGATAGCCAGTGCCGTCTTGAGGGACGAATGGTGCTGTTCCCTCGGGGATGATATGGGGTTGTATGGCAGTTGGCAATCCGATACCTCCGGCAGAGATCTTGGAACTGCCGGGACACAAACTCCAACTCGTTGTCGTGGACCACAGACTGGGGGGTGCCGAAGTCTGCGAGGTACTGCTCCATGCTCTCCACGACAGTGTGTGTGTGTTTTGTTTTAAGTGGAAATAATTTTCACGAACCTACTGAAATGGTCCACTACCGAAATTTTCCATTCTCCCTTGTTGTGGCAATGTTAGGCAGTGCTCAAAACACTTCGAATCCCACCGCTTAAGCCACCAGTGTGGTGCCCGGGGGGGGGACGGGGGCGTTATTTTTTTTATTTTTGTATTGTTAATTGTTGTTATTCTATTCTTTATTTAATTAATTTGTTTTACTTTCACTTCACTGCTGAAGGACCACCAGTGTGGTGCCTTGTCATTAAATTAACTTCGAATGGGGAACTCTCATGGCAATTAAAAAGATATTTACTTTGATTAATTATATTAATTAATGGTCCCTGATGTTGGATATTTCCCTGAATATTAAGAAAAGAAAGCTGCCACCACCCCCAAAGGTTTAGTGAGAATTAGGGGATTCTCAGGGAATTTAATTTCTTCCTAAAGGGAAGTTAAAATATTCGAAAGAGAAAATAATTACTACCAGGGAAATATAGGCGACCAATGAAAGAAAAGGGGAACTGATTTAACAATTTAGTTATTTGGTAGAGTGGACTGAGTTTCAATAAGGCACATGGATTCGTGGATTTGTTTCATATCCTTTTTCAAGAGTGTTGAGCACCTCCCACATTAACCTTACCACACCAACGGAAGGTTAGTATTAACACAGAATCACTTTCTCAGATTTTACTTGAGTTATTTATTTAATGTATACTTTGAATATCACAGGCTGATCACTGAGTCTTAGAAACACGGCTTAGTTATAGTATCAGACAACTTAATGGCTCATGGCAGAAAAACTTCACCTGCCTCAAAAAGAAAATAAATACAGAGTTGGCAATACATATCTCACCTCGAGATACCAAGCTCTTCACACATTACACATTATACCCTTGACTCCCTTCCCTGAAAAATATCACCTTAAAAATGTTATAATTTTGTAACTGGGCCTGAGAACAGTTAAAGAACCTTTTCTCAGGGGATTTCCGAAAGTAAGGTGATCTCAATGTTTCTGTTTATGCATACATAGTATAACTCTTCCTCACTAAGTAGGAATACGCGATTCCTATTCCTGAATACATGGGCTGGGTCTATCAGACCGTCTTACGTGACACATAGTTTCCTAAAGCTTAACTTGGAAATTTGGCAGTGGCTTTCTAGCCGTTCATTTAACTACAAAAACAAAAGAAAGTAAATGAGAAATTGGTGTAACTGTCGTGGAGGCATTCTTTCCCTGTGAACACAATCAATGGTGAACCACGAGTCAGTATAATTCACTTCCTTACTCAGAAGTTAATACACAGTCACAATAACATAGAAATTACCGTGAAAAATATATATTGTACACCATGAAATATTTTGTAGGGAATAGGGGACCATGCGGTTTTGAAACCACGTTGTCCTTCTTTAAGAGAAGGAAATTGGTATTATCCACTTATAATAGATCTCAATAGGGGTTTACATGTATTGTCAGACTATTGGGGAAGATTATGGACTATATAATAATGGCGAGAGGCATTGAATTTCACAAATATTGAGGGATTTCGAGAGCGATGTCACTCACCTGTGAACACAATCAATGGTGAACCACGAGTGACGCTGTCTGGGAAAAAGGCGGGAGATGAGAAGGGGGAAGGGGGAGTTTCGAGGATATTCCTCCTTTGATCTTATTATTAATTGATTATTGAGACGTGAAATAGTTATCAGTTGATAGGAAATTTATTTTGACGCTAAATAAGTGACATTTGGGTATCTATTGAACCTGATCTCTGGATTACTATATATAGGGGAACATTTTTGTCTACGTGACTTTTTGCACGTCCCGGGCCCCGGGGCATGATCGCCTCACATGATGCAATATTACGTCATCCTTAACAAAGTTTTGTGGGAAGATAACTAAGTAGGTTAATTATATTAGACTATGGAGAGCATTTTGACAAGTTAATAACTATTAATAATGATTAGATTATGATATTAATTTCTTTCCATAGAAAACTGTCTTGTGGGAGGGGTTGACTGCATAGGATTTGAAAGTTTGGAGAAACAATTCTAATATAAACATTAATATAAACATATAGTATAAAAGTATGAATAATGTGTGAGTAAAAACATTTATATAATGCAGTATCCCCTTGGGAATACAGGATCTAAGGGCAGACTAAACAAAACAAAAAGGTACATTCAGTAGGCCTATTTGAAATTAAATTGGAGGCATCACACGACTTTTCCCTCCGGGTGAAAAGTTTTTACTCACTAATAATAAAAAAGTACATCCTAACAGGTTTACAATTTAGGAACTGGTTTAGTGGTCACTAAGGCTACAACCCACCTTGGTTTTCCATCAGTCTAACATTCACTCGACCTTCCCCACCACTCCACTACTTCTGCAGCCCTTCCTGGCTAAAACACTGGCAACGTAATATGTGGTTCCTGAGAAACCAATTGCCTGGCTACTGCTGCTACTTGGCTGTAGTTCAGATTTTTGTAGGGCACACCCCAGTCCACATACTCATGAGAGAAGTATGGATGATCTCGTCAACTGTACAAGATCCCGGACACTCGGTAGCTAAGTTGAGCCTTCCAACCCTTGACTTTCACACCAAAACAAACAATAACATAAATTCTCAGTCATTCATCTTCATTTGCTCACAACATTCGCATTCAATCACCCTTCATTCGTTTCCGCAGCAAGTAGTCATACAGGAAGCATTTGACAGAGCTTAGGCTACGTCCTGATGTCTCCTCCACCTCCTAACACCGGCAGACTATAGCTTAGAGGCCTAATCACACTACTACCAGGTGTGATTCCCTCACGTTAAAGTGGCCTACAGCTCTCTGAACTAGTCCATTGTGTGAACTACACACAATCCTGTGAACTTATCTTCTACTTCAAAAGTTCACCACTCCTTCAGGGCTCAAACTAGGCCCGGGGGAATTAAGGTGGATAGTCTATCGACCTGTCACACCTGGGTCGATTCACCAACAACATACCTCCAAGGGGATTGCAACTTAGCACCACTAATTGTCCAAACCTGTTCCTTTATATCTTAAAACTAACTATCAGCCTACTGGGGAGGGGGGAATCCACTTGACGAGGGGCATGGCGTCCGAAGAAGGCGAAGAAAGGCAGGACGGCCGTTGAAAAGTGCACAGCATGGTTGAGTACTGTCTGGCAGGATAGGATAGCCAGTGCCGTCTTGAGGGACGAATGGTGCTGTTCCCTCGGGGATGATATGGGGTTGTATGGCAGTTGGCAATCCGATACCTCCGGCAGAGATCTTGGAACTGCCGGGACACAAACTCCAACTCGTTGTCGTGGACCACAGACTGGGGGGTGCCGAAGTCTGCGAGGTACTGCTCCATGCTCTCCACGACAGTGTGTGTGTGTTTTGTTTTAAGTGGAAATAATTTTCACGAACCTACTGAAATGGTCCACTACCGAAATTTTCCATTCTCCCTTGTTGTGGCAATGTTAGGCAGTGCTCAAAACACTTCGAATCCCACCGCTTAAGCCACCAGTGTGGTGCCCGGGGGGGGGACGGGGGCGTTATTTTTTTTATTTTTGTATTGTTAATTGTTGTTATTCTATTCTTTATTTAATTAATTTGTTTTACTTTCACTTCACTGCTGAAGGACCACCAGTGTGGTGCCTTGTCATTAAATTAACTTCGAATGGGGAACTCTCATGGCAATTAAAAAGATATTTACTTTGATTAATTATATTAATTAATGGTCCCTGATGTTGGATATTTCCCTGAATATTAAGAAAAGAAAGCTGCCACCACCCCCAAAGGTTTAGTGAGAATTAGGGGATTCTCAGGGAATTTAATTTCTTCCTAAAGGGAAGTTAAAATATTCGAAAGAGAAAATAATTACTACCAGGGAAATATAGGCGACCAATGAAAGAAAAGGGGAACTGATTTAACAATTTAGTTATTTGGTAGAGTGGACTGAGTTTCAATAAGGCACATGGATTCGTGGATTTGTTTCATATCCTTTTTCAAGAGTGTTGAGCACCTCCCACATTAACCTTACCACACCAACGGAAGGTTAGTATTAACACAGAATCACTTTCTCAGATTTTACTTGAGTTATTTATTTAATGTATACTTTGAATATCACAGGCTGATCACTGAGTCTTAGAAACACGGCTTAGTTATAGTATCAGACAACTTAATGGCTCATGGCAGAAAAACTTCACCTGCCTCAAAAAGAAAATAAATACAGAGTTGGCAATACATATCTCACCTCGAGATACCAAGCTCTTCACACATTACACATTATACCCTTGACTCCCTTCCCTGAAAAATATCACCTTAAAAATGTTATAATTTTGTAACTGGGCCTGAGAACAGTTAAAGAACCTTTTCTCAGGGGATTTCCGAAAGTAAGGTGATCTCAATGTTTCTGTTTATGCATACATAGTATAACTCTTCCTCACTAAGTAGGAATACGCGATTCCTATTCCTGAATACATGGGCTGGGTCTATCAGACCGTCTTACGTGACACATAGTTTCCTAAAGCTTAACTTGGAAATTTGGCAGTGGCTTTCTAGCCGTTCATTTAACTACAAAAACAAAAGAAAGTAAATGAGAAATTGGTGTAACTGTCGTGGAGGCATTCTTTCCCTGTGAACACAATCAATGGTGAACCACGAGTCAGTATAATTCACTTCCTTACTCAGAAGTTAATACACAGTCACAATAACATAGAAATTACCGTGAAAAATATATATTGTACACCATGAAATATTTTGTAGGGAATAGGGGACCATGCGGTTTTGAAACCACGTTGTCCTTCTTTAAGAGAAGGAAATTGGTATTATCCACTTATAATAGATCTCAATAGGGGTTTACATGTATTGTCAGACTATTGGGGAAGATTATGGACTATATAATAATGGCGAGAGGCATTGAATTTCACAAATATTGAGGGATTTCGAGAGCGATGTCACTCACCTGTGAACACAATCAATGGTGAACCACGAGTGACGCTGTCTGGGAAAAAGGCGGGAGATGAGAAGGGGGAAGGGGGAGTTTCGAGGATATTCCTCCTTTGATCTTATTATTAATTGATTATTGAGACGTGAAATAGTTATCAGTTGATAGGAAATTTATTTTGACGCTAAATAAGTGACATTTGGGTATCTATTGAACCTGATCTCTGGATTACTATATATAGGGGAACATTTTTGTCTACGTGACTTTTTGCACGTCCCGGGCCCCGGGGCATGATCGCCTCACATGATGCAATATTACGTCATCCTTAACAAAGTTTTGTGGGAAGATAACTAAGTAGGTTAATTATATTAGACTATGGAGAGCATTTTGACAAGTTAATAACTATTAATAATGATTAGATTATGATATTAATTTCTTTCCATAGAAAACTGTCTTGTGGGAGGGGTTGACTGCATAGGATTTGAAAGTTTGGAGAAACAATTCTAATATAAACATTAATATAAACATATAGTATAAAAGTATGAATAATGTGTGAGTAAAAACATTTATATAATGCAGTATCCCCTTGGGAATACAGGATCTAAGGGCAGACTAAACAAAACAAAAAGGTACATTCAGTAGGCCTATTTGAAATTAAATTGGAGGCATCACACGACTTTTCCCTCCGGGTGAAAAGTTTTTACTCACTAATAATAAAAAAGTACATCCTAACAGGTTTACAATTTAGGAACTGGTTTAGTGGTCACTAAGGCTACAACCCACCTTGGTTTTCCATCAGTCTAACATTCACTCGACCTTCCCCACCACTCCACTACTTCTGCAGCCCTTCCTGGCTAAAACACTGGCAACGTAATATGTGGTTCCTGAGAAACCAATTGCCTGGCTACTGCTGCTACTTGGCTGTAGTTCAGATTTTTGTAGGGCACACCCCAGTCCACATACTCATGAGAGAAGTATGGATGATCTCGTCAACTGTACAAGATCCCGGACACTCGGTAGCTAAGTTGAGCCTTCCAACCCTTGACTTTCACACCAAAACAAACAATAACATAAATTCTCAGTCATTCATCTTCATTTGCTCACAACATTCGCATTCAATCACCCTTCATTCGTTTCCGCAGCAAGTAGTCATACAGGAAGCATTTGACAGAGCTTAGGCTACGTCCTGATGTCTCCTCCACCTCCTAACACCGGCAGACTGTAGCTTAGAGGCCTAATCACACTACTACCAGGTGTGATTCCCTCACGTTAAAGTGGCCTACAGCTCTCTGAACTAGTCCATTGTGTGAACTACACACAATCCTGTGAACTTATCTTCTACTTCAAAAGTTCACCACTCCTTCAGGGCTCAAACTAGGCCCGGGGGAATTAAGGTGGATAGTCTATCGACCTGTCACACCTGGGTCGATTCACCAACAACATACCTCCAAGGGGATTGCAACTTAGCACCACTAATTGTCCAAACCTGTTCCTTTATATCTTAAAACTAACTATCAGCCTACTGGGGAGGGGGGAATCCACTTGACGAGGGGCATGGCGTCCGAAGAAGGCGAAGAAAGGCAGGACGGCCGTTGAAAAGTGCACAGCATGGTTGAGTACTGTCTGGCAGGATAGGATAGCCAGTGCCGTCTTGAGGGACGAATGGAGCCTCTCCGTGGTGCTGTTCCCTCGGGGATGATATGGGGTTGTATGGCAGTTGGCAATCCGATACCTCCGGCAGAGGTCTTGGAACTGCCGGGACACAAACTCCAACTCGTTGTCGTGGACCACAGACTGGGGGGTGCCGAAGTCTGCGAGGTACTGCTCCATGCTCTCCACGACAGTGTGTGTGTGTTTTGTTTTAAGTGGAAATAATTTTCACGAACCTACTGAAATGGTCCACTACCGAAATTTTCCATTCTCCCTTGTTGTGGCAATGTTAGGCAGTGCTCAAAACACTTTGAATCCCACCGCTTAAGCCACCAGTGTGGTGCCCGGGGGGGGGACGGGGGCTTTATTTTTTTTATTTTTGTATTGTTAATTGTTGTTATTCTATTCTTTATTTAATTATGTGGTGCCCGGGGGGGGGGGGGGTACGGGGGGTTATTTTATTTATTTATTATTTATTGTTAATTGTTGTTATTCTATTCTTTATTTAATTAATTTGTTTTACTTTCACTTCACTGCTGAAGGACCACCAGTGTGGTGCCTTGTCATTAAATTAACTTCGAATGGAGAACTCTCATGGCAATTAAAAAGATATTTACTTTGATTAATTATATTAATTAATGGTCCCTGATGTTGGATATTTCCCTGAATATTAAGAAAAGAAAGCTGCCACCACCCCCAAAGGTTTAGTGAGAATTAAGGGATTCTCAGGGAATTTAATTTCTTCCTAAAGGGAAGTTAAAATATTCGAAAGAGAAAATAATTACTACCAGGGAAATATAGGCGACCAATGAAAAGAAAGGGGGAACTGATTTAACAATTTAGTTATTTGGTAGAGTGGACTGAGTTTCAATAAGGCACATGGATTCGTGGATTTGTTTCATATCCTTTTTCAAGAGTGTTGAGCACCTCCCTATTAACCTTACCACACCAAACGGAGGTTAGTATTAACACAGAATCACTTTCTCAGATTTTACTTGAGTTATTTATTTAATGTATACTTTGAATATCACAAGCTGATCACTGAGTCTTAGAAACACGGCTTAGTTATAGTATCAGACAACTTAATGGCTCATGGCAGAAAAACTTCACCTTCCTCAAAAAGAAAATAAATACAGAGTTGGCAATACATATCTCACCTCGAGATACCAAGCTCTTCACACATTACACATTATACCCTTGACTCCCTTCCCTGAAAAATATCACCTTAAAAATGTTATAATTTTGTAACTGGGCCTGAGAACAGTTAAAGAACCTTTTCTCAGGGGATTTCCGAAAGTAAGGTGATCTCAATGTTTCTGTTTATGCCTACATAGTATAACTCTTCCTCACTAAGTAGGAATACGCGATTCCTATTCCTGAATACATGGGCTGGGTCTATCAGACCGTCTTACGTGACACATAGTTTCCTAAAACTTAACTTGGAAATTTGGCAGTGGCTTTCTAGCCGTTCATTTAACTACAAAAACAAAAGAAAGTAAATGAGAAATTGGTGTAACTGTCGTGGAGGCATTCTTTCCCTGCGAACACAATGAAGGGTGAGCCACGAGTCAGTATAATTCACTTCCTTACTCAGAAGTTAATACACAGTCACAATAACATAGAAATTACCGTGAAAAATATATATTGTACACCATGAAATATTTTGTAGGGAATAGGGGACCATGCGGTTTTGAAACCACGTTGTCCTTCTTTAAGAGAAGGAAATTGATATTATCCACTTATAATAGATCTCAATAGGGGTTTACATGTATTGTCAGACTATTGGGGAAGATTATGGACTATATAATAATGGCGAGAGGCATTGAATTTCACAAATATTGATGTCACTCACCTGCGAACACAATGAAGGGTGAGCCACGAGTGATGCTCTCTGGGAAAAAGGCGGGAGATGAGAAGGGGGAAGGGGGGGGTTTCGAGGATATTCCTCCTTTGATCTTATTATTAATTGATTATTGAGATGTGAAATAGTTATTAGTTTATAGGAAATTAATTTTTACGCTAAATAAGTGACATTTAGATATCTATTGAACCTGATCTCTGGATTACTATATAAGGGAACATTTTTGTCTACGGGACTTTTAGCACGTCCCGGGCCCCGGGGCATGATCGCCTCACATGATGCAATATTACGTCATCCTTAACAAAGTTTTGTGGGAAGATAACTAAGTAGGTTAATTATATTAGACTATGGAGAGCATTTTGACAAGTTAATAACTATTAATAGTGATTAGATTATGATATTAATTTATTTCCATAGAAAACTGTCTTGTGGGAGGGGTTGACTGCATAGGATTTGAAAGTTTGGAGAAACAATTCTAATATAAACCTTAATATAAACATATAGCATAAAAGTATGAATGATGTGAGTAAAAACATTTATATAATGCAGTTTCCCCTTGGGAATACAGGATCTAAGGGCAGACTAAACATAACAAAAAAAGGTACATTCAGTAGGCCTATTTGGGATTAAATTGGAGGCATCACAATTAATTTGTTTTACTTTCACTTCACTGCTGAAGGACCACCAGTGTGGTGCCTTGTCATTAAATTAACTTCGAATGGGGAACTCTCATGGCAATTAAAAAGATATTTACTTTGATTAATTATATTAATTAATGGTCCCTGATGTTGGATATTTCCCTGAATATTAAGAAAAGAAAGCTGCCACCACCCCCAAAGGTTTAGTGAGAATTAGGGGATTCTCAGGGAATTTAATTTCTTCCTAAAGGGAAGTTAAAATATTCGAAAGAGAAAATAATTACTACCAGGGAAATATAGGCGACCAATGAAAGAAAAGGGGAACTGATTTAACAGTTTAGTTATTTGGTAGAGTGGACTGAGTTTCAATAAGGCACATGGATTCGTGGATTTGTTTCATATCCTTTTTCAAGAGTGTTGAGCACCTCCCACATTAACCTTACCACACCAACGGAAGGTTAGTATTAACACAGAATCACTTTCTCAGATTTTACTTGAGTTATTTGTTTAATGTATACTTTGAATATCACAGGCTGATCACTGAGTCTTAGAAACACGGCTTAGTTATAGTATCAGACAACTTAATGGCTCATGGCAGAAAAACTTCACCTGCCTCAAAAAGAAAATAAATACAGAGTTGGCAATACATATCTCACCTCGAGATACCAAGCTCTTCACACATTACACATTATACCCTTGACTCCCTTCCCTGAAAAATATCACCTTAAAAATGTTATAATTTTGTAACTGGGCCTGAGAACAGTTAAAGAACCTTTTCTCAGGGGATTTCCGAAAGTAAGGTGATCTCAATGTTTCTGTTTATGCGTACATAGTATAACTCTTCCTCACTAAGTAGGAATACGCGATTCCTATTCCTGAATACATGGGCTGGGTCTATCAGACCGTCTTACGTGACACATAGTTTCCTAAAGCTTAACTTGGAAATTTGGCAGTGGCTTTCTAGCCGTTCATTTAACTACAAAAACAAAAGAAAGTAAATGAGAAATTGGTGTAACTGTCGTGGAGGCATTCTTTCCCTGTGAACACAATCAATGGTGAACCACGAGTCAGTATAATTCACTTCCTTACTCAGAAGTTAATACACAGTCACAATAACATAGAAATTACCGTGAAAAATATATATTGTACACCATGAAATATTTTGTAGGGAATAGGGGACCATGCGGTTTTGAAACCACGTTGTCCTTCTTTAAGAGAAGGAAATTGGTATTATCCACTTATAATAGATCTCAATAGGGGTTTACATGTATTGTCAGACTATTGGGGAAGATTATGGACTATATAATAATGGCGAGAGGCATTGAATTTCACAAATATTGAGGGATTTCGAGAGCGATGTCACTCACCTGTGAACACAATCAATGGTGAACCACGAGTGACGCTGTCTGGGAAAAAGGCGGGAGATGAGAAGGGGGAAGGGGGGGTTTCGAGGATATTCCTCCTTTGATCTTATTATTAATTGATTATTGAGACGTGAAATAGTTATCAGTTGATAGGAAATTTATTTTGACGCTAAATAAGTGACATTTGGGTATCTATTGAACCTGATCTCTGGATTACTATATAGGGGAACATTTTTGTCTACGTGACTTTTTGCACGTCCCGGGCCCCGGGGCATGATCGCCTCACATGATGCAATATTACGTCATCCTTAACAAAGTTTTGTGGGAAGATAACTAAGTAGGTTAATTATATTAGACTATGGAGAGCATTTTGACAAGTTAATAACTATTAATAATGATTAGATTATGATATTAATTTCTTTCCATAGAAAACTGTCTTGTGGGAGGGGTTGACTGCATAGGATTTGAAAGTTTGGAGAAACAATTCTAATATAAAAATTAATATAAACATATAGTATAAAAGTATGAATAATGTGTGAGTAAAAACATTTATATAATGCAGTATCCCCTTGGGAATACAGGATCTAAGGGCAGACTAAACAAAACAAAAAGGTACATTCAGTAGGCCTATTTGAAATTAAATTGGAGGCATCACACGACTTTTCCCTCCGGGTGAAAAGTTTTTACTCACTAATAATAAAAAAATTACATCCTAACAGGTTTACAATTTAGGAACTGGTTTAGTGGTCACTAAGGCTACAACCCACCTTGGTTTTCCATCAGTCTAACATTCACTCGACCTTCCCCACCACTCCACTATTTCTGCAGCCCTTCCTGGCTAAAACACTGGCAACGTAATATGTGGTTCCTGAGAAACCAATTGCCTGGCTACTGCTGCTACTTGGCTGTAGTTCAGATTTTTGTAGGGCACACCCCAGTCCACATACTCATGAGAGAAGTATGGATGATCTCGTCAACTGTACAAGATCCCGGACACTCGGTAGCTAAGTTGAGCCTTCCAACCCTTGACTTTCACACCAAAACAAACAATAACATAAATTCTCAGTCATTCATCTTCATTTGCTCACAACATTCGCATTCAATCACCCTTCATTCGTTTCCGCAGCAAGTGGTCATACAGGAAGCATTTGACAGAGCTTAGGCTACGTCCTGATGTCTCCTCCACCTCCTAACACCGGCAGACTGTAGCTTAGAGGCCTAATCACACTACTACCAGGTGTGATTCCCTCACGTTAAAGTGGCCTACAGCTCCCTGAACTAGTCCATTGTGTGAACTACACACAATCCTGTGAACTTATCTTCTACTTCAAAAGTTCACCACTCCTTCAGGGCTCAAACTAGGCCCGGGGGAATTAAGGTGGATAGTCTATCGACCTGTCACACCTGGGTCGATTCACCAACAACATACCTCCAAGGGGATTGCAACTTAGCACCACTAATTGTCCAAACCTGTTCCTTTATATCTTAAAACTAACTATCAGCCTACTGGGGAGGGGGGAATCCACTTGACGAGGGGCATGGCGTCCGAAGAAGGCGAAGAAAGGCAGGACGGCCGTTGAAAAGTGCACAGCATGGTTGAGTACTGTCTGGCAGGATAGGATAGCCAGTGCCGTCTTGAGGGACGAATGGTGCTGTTCCCTCGGGGATGATATGGGGTTGTATGGCAGTTGGCAATCCGATACCTCCGGCAGAGATCTTGGAACTGCCGGGACACAAACTCCAACTCGTTGTCGTGGACCACAGACTGGGGGGTGCCGAAGTCTGCGAGGTACTGCTCCATGCTCTCCACGACAGTGTGTGTGTGTTTTGTTTTAAGTGGAAATAATTTTCACGAACCTACTGAAATGGTCCACTACCGAAATTTTCCATTCTCCCTTGTTGTGGCAATGTTAGGCAGTGCTCAAAACACTTCGAATCCCACCGCTTAAGCCACCAGTGTGGTGCCCGGGGGGGGGACGGGGGCGTTATTTTTTTTATTTTTGTATTGTTAATTGTTGTTATTCTATTCTTTATTTAATTAATTTGTTTTACTTTCACTTCACTGCTGAAGGACCACCAGTGTGGTGCCTTGTCATTAAATTAACTTCGAATGGGGAACTCTCATGGCAATTAAAAAGATATTTACTTTGATTAATTATATTAATTAATGGTCCCTGATGTTGGATATTTCCCTGAATATTAAGAAAAGAAAGCTGCCACCACCCCCAAAGGTTTAGTGAGAATTAGGGGATTCTCAGGGAATTTAATTTCTTCCTAAAGGGAAGTTAAAATATTCGAAAGAGAAAATAATTACTACCAGGGAAATATAGGCGACCAATGAAAGAAAAGGGGAACTGATTTAACAATTTAGTTATTTGGTAGAGTGGACTGAGTTTCAATAAGGCACATGGATTCGTGGATTTGTTTCATATCCTTTTTCAAGAGTGTTGAGCACCTCCCACATTAACCTTACCACACCAACGGAAGGTTAGTATTAACACAGAATCACTTTCTCAGATTTTACTTGAGTTATTTATTTAATGTATACTTTGAATATCACAGGCTGATCACTGAGTCTTAGAAACACGGCTTAGTTATAGTATCAGACAACTTAATGGCTCATGGCAGAAAAACTTCACCTGCCTCAAAAAGAAAATAAATACAGAGTTGGCAATACATATCTCACCTCGAGATACCAAGCTCTTCACACATTACACATTATACCCTTGACTCCCTTCCCTGAAAAATATCACCTTAAAAATGTTATAATTTTGTAACTGGGCCTGAGAACAGTTAAAGAACCTTTTCTCAGGGGATTTCCGAAAGTAAGGTGATCTCAATGTTTCTGTTTATGCATACATAGTATAACTCTTCCTCACTAAGTAGGAATACGCGATTCCTATTCCTGAATACATGGGCTGGGTCTATCAGACCGTCTTACGTGACACATAGTTTCCTAAAGCTTAACTTGGAAATTTGGCAGTGGCTTTCTAGCCGTTCATTTAACTACAAAAACAAAAGAAAGTAAATGAGAAATTGGTGTAACTGTCGTGGAGGCATTCTTTCCCTGTGAACACAATCAATGGTGAACCACGAGTCAGTATAATTCACTTCCTTACTCAGAAGTTAATACACAGTCACAATAACATAGAAATTACCGTGAAAAATATATATTGTACACCATGAAATATTTTGTAGGGAATAGGGGACCATGCGGTTTTGAAACCACGTTGTCCTTCTTTAAGAGAAGGAAATTGGTATTATCCACTTATAATAGATCTCAATAGGGGTTTACATGTATTGTCAGACTATTGGGGAAGATTATGGACTATATAATAATGGCGAGAGGCATTGAATTTCACAAATATTGAGGGATTTCGAGAGCGATGTCACTCACCTGTGAACACAATCAATGGTGAACCACGAGTGACGCTGTCTGGGAAAAAGGCGGGAGATGAGAAGGGGGAAGGGGGAGTTTCGAGGATATTCCTCCTTTGATCTTATTATTAATTGATTATTGAGACGTGAAATAGTTATCAGTTGATAGGAAATTTATTTTGACGCTAAATAAGTGACATTTGGGTATCTATTGAACCTGATCTCTGGATTACTATATATAGGGGAACATTTTTGTCTACGTGACTTTTTGCACGTCCCGGGCCCCGGGGCATGATCGCCTCACATGATGCAATATTACGTCATCCTTAACAAAGTTTTGTGGGAAGATAACTAAGTAGGTTAATTATATTAGACTATGGAGAGCATTTTGACAAGTTAATAACTATTAATAATGATTAGATTATGATATTAATTTCTTTCCATAGAAAACTGTCTTGTGGGAGGGGTTGACTGCATAGGATTTGAAAGTTTGGAGAAACAATTCTAATATAAACATTAATATAAACATATAGTATAAAAGTATGAATAATGTGTGAGTAAAAACATTTATATAATGCAGTATCCCCTTGGGAATACAGGATCTAAGGGCAGACTAAACAAAACAAAAAGGTACATTCAGTAGGCCTATTTGAAATTAAATTGGAGGCATCACACGACTTTTCCCTCCGGGTGAAAAGTTTTTACTCACTAATAATAAAAAAGTACATCCTAACAGGTTTACAATTTAGGAACTGGTTTAGTGGTCACTAAGGCTACAACCCACCTTGGTTTTCCATCAGTCTAACATTCACTCGACCTTCCCCACCACTCCACTACTTCTGCAGCCCTTCCTGGCTAAAACACTGGCAACGTAATATGTGGTTCCTGAGAAACCAATTGCCTGGCTACTGCTGCTACTTGGCTGTAGTTCAGATTTTTGTAGGGCACACCCCAGTCCACATACTCATGAGAGAAGTATGGATGATCTCGTCAACTGTACAAGATCCCGGACACTCGGTAGCTAAGTTGAGCCTTCCAACCCTTGACTTTCACACCAAAACAAACAATAACATAAATTCTCAGTCATTCATCTTCATTTGCTCACAACATTCGCATTCAATCACCCTTCATTCGTTTCCGCAGCAAGTAGTCATACAGGAAGCATTTGACAGAGCTTAGGCTACGTCCTGATGTCTCCTCCACCTCCTAACACCGGCAGACTATAGCTTAGAGGCCTAATCACACTACTACCAGGTGTGATTCCCTCACGTTAAAGTGGCCTACAGCTCTCTGAACTAGTCCATTGTGTGAACTACACACAATCCTGTGAACTTATCTTCTACTTCAAAAGTTCACCACTCCTTCAGGGCTCAAACTAGGCCCGGGGGAATTAAGGTGGATAGTCTATCGACCTGTCACACCTGGGTCGATTCACCAACAACATACCTCCAAGGGGATTGCAACTTAGCACCACTAATTGTCCAAACCTGTTCCTTTATATCTTAAAACTAACTATCAGCCTACTGGGGAGGGGGGAATCCACTTGACGAGGGGCATGGCGTCCGAAGAAGGCGAAGAAAGGCAGGACGGCCGTTGAAAAGTGCACAGCATGGTTGAGTACTGTCTGGCAGGATAGGATAGCCAGTGCCGTCTTGAGGGACGAATGGAGCCTCTCCGTGGTGCTGTTCCCTCGGGGATGATATGGGGTTGTATGGCAGTTGGCAATCCGATACCTCCGGCAGAGGTCTTGGAACTGCCGGGACACAAACTCCAACTCGTTGTCGTGGACCACAGACTGGGGGGTGCCGAAGTCTGCGAGGTACTGCTCCATGCTCTCCACGACAGTGTGTGTGTGTTTTGTTTTAAGTGGAAATAATTTTCACGAACCTACTGAAATGGTCCACTACCGAAATTTTCCATTCTCCCTTGTTGTGGCAATGTTAGGCAGTGCTCAAAACACTTTGAATCCCACCGCTTAAGCCACCAGTGTGGTGCCCGGGGGGGGGACGGGGGCTTTATTTTTTTTATTTTTGTATTGTTAATTGTTGTTATTCTATTCTTTATTTAATTATGTGGTGCCCGGGGGGGGGGGGGTACGGGGGGTTATTTTATTTATTTATTATTTATTGTTAATTGTTGTTATTCTATTCTTTATTTAATTAATTTGTTTTACTTTCACTTCACTGCTGAAGGACCACCAGTGTGGTGCCTTGTCATTAAATTAACTTCGAATGGAGAACTCTCATGGCAATTAAAAAGATATTTACTTTGATTAATTATATTAATTAATGGTCCCTGATGTTGGATATTTCCCTGAATATTAAGAAAAGAAAGCTGCCACCACCCCCAAAGGTTTAGTGAGAATTAAGGGATTCTCAGGGAATTTAATTTCTTCCTAAAGGGAAGTTAAAATATTCGAAAGAGAAAATAATTACTACCAGGGAAATATAGGCGACCAATGAAAAGAAAGGGGGAACTGATTTAACAATTTAGTTATTTGGTAGAGTGGACTGAGTTTCAATAAGGCACATGGATTCGTGGATTTGTTTCATATTCTTTTTCAAGAGTGTTGAGCACCTCCCTATTAACCTTACCACACCAAACGGAGGTTAGTATTAACACAGAATCACTTTCTCAGATTTTACTTGAGTTATTTATTTAATGTATACTTTGAATATCACAAGCTGATCACTGAGTCTTAGAAACACGGCTTAGTTATAGTATCAGACAACTTAATGGCTCATGGCAGAAAAACTTCACCTTCCTCAAAAAGAAAATAAATACAGAGTTGGCAATACATATCTCACCTCGAGATACCAAGCTCTTCACACATTACACATTATACCCTTGACTCCCTTCCCTGAAAAATATCACCTTAAAAATGTTATAATTTTGTAACTGGGCCTGAGAACAGTTAAAGAACCTTTTCTCAGGGGATTTCCGAAAGTAAGGTGATCTCAATGTTTCTGTTTATGCCTACATAGTATAACTCTTCCTCACTAAGTAGGAATACGCGATTCCTATTCCTGAATACATGGGCTGGGTCTATCAGACCGTCTTACGTGACACATAGTTTCCTAAAACTTAACTTGGAAATTTGGCAGTGGCTTTCTAGCCGTTCATTTAACTACAAAAACAAAAGAAAGTAAATGAGAAATTGGTGTAACTGTCGTGGAGGCATTCTTTCCCTGCGAACACAATGAAGGGTGAGCCACGAGTCAGTATAATTCACTTCCTTACTCAGAAGTTAATACACAGTCACAATAACATAGAAATTACCGTGAAAAATATATATTGTACACCATGAAATATTTTGTAGGGAATAGGGGACCATGCGGTTTTGAAACCACGTTGTCCTTCTTTAAGAGAAGGAAATTGATATTATCCACTTATAATAGATCTCAATAGGGGTTTACATGTATTGTCAGACTATTGGGGAAGATTATGGACTATATAATAATGGCGAGAGGCATTGAATTTCACAAATATTGATGTCACTCACCTGCGAACACAATGAAGGGTGAGCCACGAGTGATGCTCTCTGGGAAAAAGGCGGGAGATGAGAAGGGGGAAGGGGGGGGTTTCGAGGATATTCCTCCTTTGATCTTATTATTAATTGATTATTGAGATGTGAAATAGTTATTAGTTTATAGGAAATTAATTTTTACGCTAAATAAGTGACATTTAGATATCTATTGAACCTGATCTCTGGATTACTATATAAGGGAACATTTTTGTCTACGGGACTTTTAGCACGTCCCGGGCCCCGGGGCATGATCGCCTCACATGATGCAATATTACGTCATCCTTAACAAAGTTTTGTGGGAAGATAACTAAGTAGGTTAATTATATTAGACTATGGAGAGCATTTTGACAAGTTAATAACTATTAATAGTGATTAGATTATGATATTAATTTATTTCCATAGAAAACTGTCTTGTGGGAGGGGTTGACTGCATAGGATTTGAAAGTTTGGAGAAACAATTCTAATATAAACCTTAATATAAACATATAGCATAAAAGTATGAATGATGTGAGTAAAAACATTTATATAATGCAGTTTCCCCTTGGGAATACAGGATCTAAGGGCAGACTAAACATAACAAAAAAAGGTACATTCAGTAGGCCTATTTGGGATTAAATTGGAGGCATCACAATTAATTTGTTTTACTTTCACTTCACTGCTGAAGGACCACCAGTGTGGTGCCTTGTCATTAAATTAACTTCGAATGGGGAACTCTCATGGCAATTAAAAAGATATTTACTTTGATTAATTATATTAATTAATGGTCCCTGATGTTGGATATTTCCCTGAATATTAAGAAAAGAAAGCTGCCACCACCCCCAAAGGTTTAGTGAGAATTAGGGGATTCTCAGGGAATTTAATTTCTTCCTAAAGGGAAGTTAAAATATTCGAAAGAGAAAATAATTACTACCAGGGAAATATAGGCGACCAATGAAAGAAAAGGGGAACTGATTTAACAGTTTAGTTATTTGGTAGAGTGGACTGAGTTTCAATAAGGCACATGGATTCGTGGATTTGTTTCATATCCTTTTTCAAGAGTGTTGAGCACCTCCCACATTAACCTTACCACACCAACGGAAGGTTAGTATTAACACAGAATCACTTTCTCAGATTTTACTTGAGTTATTTATTTAATGTATACTTTGAATATCACAGGCTGATCACTGAGTCTTAGAAACACGGCTTAGTTATAGTATCAGACAACTTAATGGCTCATGGCAGAAAAACTTCACCTGCCTCAAAAAGAAAATAAATACAGAGTTGGCAATACATATCTCACCTCGAGATACCAAGCTCTTCACACATTACACATTATACCCTTGACTCCCTTCCCTGAAAAATATCACCTTAAAAATGTTATAATTTTGTAACTGGGCCTGAGAACAGTTAAAGAACCTTTTCTCAGGGGATTTCCGAAAGTAAGGTGATCTCAATGTTTCTGTTTATGCATACATAGTATAACTCTTCCTCACTAAGTAGGAATACGCGATTCCTATTCCTGAATACATGGGCTGGGTCTATCAGACCGTCTTACGTGACACATAGTTTCCTAAAGCTTAACTTGGAAATTTGGCAGTGGCTTTCTAGCCGTTCATTTAACTACAAAAACAAAAGAAAGTAAATGAGAAATTGGTGTAACTGTCGTGGAGGCATTCTTTCCCTGTGAACACAATCAATGGTGAACCACGAGTCAGTATAATTCACTTCCTTACTCAGAAGTTAATACACAGTCACAATAACATAGAAATTACCGTGAAAAATATATATTGTACACCATGAAATATTTTGTAGGGAATAGGGGACCATGCGGTTTTGAAACCACGTTGTCCTTCTTTAAGAGAAGGAAATTGGTATTATCCACTTATAATAGATCTCAATAGGGGTTTACATGTATTGTCAGACTATTGGGGAAGATTATGGACTATATAATAATGGCGAGAGGCATTGAATTTCACAAATATTGAGGGATTTCGAGAGCGATGTCACTCACCTGTGAACACAATCAATGGTGAACCACGAGTGACGCTGTCTGGGAAAAAGGCGGGAGATGAGAAGGGGGAAGGGGGGGTTTCGAGGATATTCCTCCTTTGATCTTATTATTAATTGATTATTGAGACGTGAAATAGTTATCAGTTGATAGGAAATTTATTTTGACGCTAAATAAGTGACATTTGGGTATCTATTGAACCTGATCTCTGGATTACTATATAGGGGAACATTTTTGTCTACGTGACTTTTTGCACGTCCCGGGCCCCGGGGCATGATCGCCTCACATGATGCAATATTACGTCATCCTTAACAAAGTTTTGTGGGAAGATAACTAAGTAGGTTAATTATATTAGACTATGGAGAGCATTTTGACAAGTTAATAACTATTAATAATGATTAGATTATGATATTAATTTCTTTCCATAGAAAACTGTCTTGTGGGAGGGGTTGACTGCATAGGATTTGAAAGTTTGGAGAAACAATTCTAATATAAAAATTAATATAAACATATAGTATAAAAGTATGAATAATGTGTGAGTAAAAACATTTATATAATGCAGTATCCCCTTGGGAATACAGGATCTAAGGGCAGACTAAACAAAACAAAAAGGTACATTCAGTAGGCCTATTTGAAATTAAATTGGAGGCATCACACGACTTTTCCCTCCGGGTGAAAAGTTTTTACTCACTAATAATAAAAAAATTACATCCTAACAGGTTTACAATTTAGGAACTGGTTTAGTGGTCACTAAGGCTACAACCCACCTTGGTTTTCCATCAGTCTAACATTCACTCGACCTTCCCCACCACTCCACTATTTCTGCAGCCCTTCCTGGCTAAAACACTGGCAACGTAATATGTGGTTCCTGAGAAACCAATTGCCTGGCTACTGCTGCTACTTGGCTGTAGTTCAGATTTTTGTAGGGCACACCCCAGTCCACATACTCATGAGAGAAGTATGGATGATCTCGTCAACTGTACAAGATCCCGGACACTCGGTAGCTAAGTTGAGCCTTCCAACCCTTGACTTTCACACCAAAACAAACAATAACATAAATTCTCAGTCATTCATCTTCATTTGCTCACAACATTCGCATTCAATCACCCTTCATTCGTTTCCGCAGCAAGTGGTCATACAGGAAGCATTTGACAGAGCTTAGGCTACGTCCTGATGTCTCCTCCACCTCCTAACACCGGCAGACTGTAGCTTAGAGGCCTAATCACACTACTACCAGGTGTGATTCCCTCACGTTAAAGTGGCCTACAGCTCCCTGAACTAGTCCATTGTGTGAACTACACACAATCCTGTGAACTTATCTTCTACTTCAAAAGTTCACCACTCCTTCAGGGCTCAAACTAGGCCCGGGGGAATTAAGGTGGATAGTCTATCGACCTGTCACACCTGGGTCGATTCACCAACAACATACCTCCAAGGGGATTGCAACTTAGCACCACTAATTGTCCAAACCTGTTCCTTTATATCTTAAAACTAACTATCAGCCTACTGGGGAGGGGGGAATCCACTTGACGAGGGGCATGGCGTCCGAAGAAGGCGAAGAAAGGCAGGACGGCCGTTGAAAAGTGCACAGCATGGTTGAGTACTGTCTGGCAGGATAGGATAGCCAGTGCCGTCTTGAGGGACGAATGGTGCTGTTCCCTCGGGGATGATATGGGGTTGTATGGCAGTTGGCAATCCGATACCTCCGGCAGAGGTCTTGGAACTGCCGGGACACAAACTCCAACTCGTTGTCGTGGACCACAGACTGGGGGGTGCCGAAGTCTGCGAGGTACTGCTCCATGCTCTCCACGACAGTGTGTGTGTGTTTTGTTTTAAGTGGAAATAATTTTCACGAACCTACTGAAATGGTCCACTACCGAAATTTTCCATTCTCCCTTGTTGTGGCAATGTTAGGCAGTGCTCAAAACACTTCGAATCCCACCGCTTAAGCCACCAGTGTGGTGCCCGGGGGGGGGACGGGGGCGTTATTTTTTTTATTTTTGTATTGTTAATTGTTGTTATTCTATTCTTTATTTAATTAATTTGTTTTACTTTCACTTCACTGCTGAAGGACCACCAGTGTGGTGCCTTGTCATTAAATTAACTTCGAATGGGGAACTCTCATGGCAATTAAAAAGATATTTACTTTGATTAATTATATTAATTAATGGTCCCTGATGTTGGATATTTCCCTGAATATTAAGAAAAGAAAGCTGCCACCACCCCCAAAGGTTTAGTGAGAATTAGGGGATTCTCAGGGAATTTAATTTCTTCCTAAAGGGAAGTTAAAATATTCGAAAGAGAAAATAATTACTACCAGGGAAATATAGGCGACCAATGAAAGAAAAGGGGAACTGATTTAACAATTTAGTTATTTGGTAGAGTGGACTGAGTTTCAATAAGGCACATGGATTCGTGGATTTGTTTCATATCCTTTTTCAAGAGTGTTGAGCACCTCCCACATTAACCTTACCACACCAACGGAAGGTTAGTATTAACACAGAATCACTTTCTCAGATTTTACTTGAGTTATTTATTTAATGTATACTTTGAATATCACAGGCTGATCACTGAGTCTTAGAAACACGGCTTAGTTATAGTATCAGACAACTTAATGGCTCATGGCAGAAAAACTTCACCTGCCTCAAAAAGAAAATAAATACAGAGTTGGCAATACATATCTCACCTCGAGATACCAAGCTCTTCACACATTACACATTATACCCTTGACTCCCTTCCCTGAAAAATATCACCTTAAAAATGTTATAATTTTGTAACTGGGCCTGAGAACAGTTAAAGAACCTTTTCTCAGGGGATTTCCGAAAGTAAGGTGATCTCAATGTTTCTGTTTATGCATACATAGTATAACTCTTCCTCACTAAGTAGGAATACGCGATTCCTATTCCTGAATACATGGGCTGGGTCTATCAGACCGTCTTACGTGACACATAATTTCCTAAAGCTTAACTTGGAAATTTGGCAGTGGCTTTCTAGCCGTTCATTTAACTACAAAAACAAAAGAAAGTAAATGAGAAATTGGTGTAACTGTCGTGGAGGCATTCTTTCCCTGTGAACACAATCAATGGTGAACCACGAGTCAGTATAATTCACTTCCTTACTCAGAAGTTAATACACAGTCACAATAACATAGAAATTACCGTGAAAAATATATATTGTACACCATGAAATATTTTGTAGGGAATAGGGGACCATGCGGTTTTGAAACCACGTTGTCCTTCTTTAAGAGAAGGAAATTGGTATTATCCACTTATAATAGATCTCAATAGGGGTTTACATGTATTGTCAGACTATTGGGGAAGATTATGGACTATATAATAATGGCGAGAGGCATTGAATTTCACAAATATTGAGGGATTTCGAGAGCGATGTCACTCACCTGTGAACACAATCAATGGTGAACCACGAGTGACGCTGTCTGGGAAAAAGGCGGGAGATGAGAAGGGGGAAGGGGGGGTTTCGAGGATATTCCTCCTTTGATCTTATTATTAATTGATTATTGAGACGTGAAATAGTTATCAGTTGATAGGAAATTTATTTTGACGCTAAATAAGTGACATTTGGGTATCTATTGAACCTGATCTCTGGATTACTATATAGGGGAACATTTTTGTCTACGTGACTTTTTGCACGTCCCGGGCCCCGGGGCATGATCGCCTCACATGATGCAATATTACGTCATCCTTAACAAAGTTTTGTGGGAAGATAACTAAGTAGGTTAATTATATTAGACTATGGAGAGCATTTTGACAAGTTAATAACTATTAATAATGATTAGATTATGATATTAATTTCTTTCCATAGAAAACTGTCTTGTGGGAGGGGTTGACTGCATAGGATTTGAAAGTTTGGAGAAACAATTCTAATATAAAAATTAATATAAACATATAGTATAAAAGTATGAATAATGTGTGAGTAAAAACATTTATATAATGCAGTATCCCCTTGGGAATACAGGATCTAAGGGCAGACTAAACAAAACAAAAAGGTACATTCAGTAGGCCTATTTGAAATTAAATTGGAGGCATCACACGACTTTTCCCTCCGGGTGAAAAGTTTTTACTCACTAATAATAAAAAAATTACATCCTAACAGGTTTACAATTTAGGAACTGGTTTAGTGGTCACTAAGGCTACAACCCACCTTGGTTTTCCATCAGTCTAACATTCACTCGACCTTCCCCACCACTCCACTATTTCTGCAGCCCTTCCTGGCTAAAACACTGGCAACGTAATATGTGGTTCCTGAGAAACCAATTGCCTGGCTACTGCTGCTACTTGGCTGTAGTTCAGATTTTTGTAGGGCACACCCCAGTCCACATACTCATGAGAGAAGTATGGATGATCTCGTCAACTGTACAAGATCCCGGACACTCGGTAGCTAAGTTGAGCCTTCCAACCCTTGACTTTCACACCAAAACAAACAATAACATAAATTCTCAGTCATTCATCTTCATTTGCTCACAACATTCGCATTCAATCACCCTTCATTCGTTTCCGCAGCAAGTGGTCATACAGGAAGCATTTGACAGAGCTTAGGCTACGTCCTGATGTCTCCTCCACCTCCTAACACCGGCAGACTGTAGCTTAGAGGCCTAATCACACTACTACCAGGTGTGATTCCCTCACGTTAAAGTGGCCTACAGCTCCCTGAACTAGTCCATTGTGTGAACTACACACAATCCTGTGAACTTATCTTCTACTTCAAAAGTTCACCACTCCTTCAGGGCTCAAACTAGGCCCGGGGGAATTAAGGTGGATAGTCTATCGACCTGTCACACCTGGGTCGATTCACCAACAACATACCTCCAAGGGGATTGCAACTTAGCACCACTAATTGTCCAAACCTGTTCCTTTATATCTTAAAACTAACTATCAGCCTACTGGGGAGGGGGGAATCCACTTGACGAGGGGCATGGCGTCCGAAGAAGGCGAAGAAAGGCAGGACGGCCGTTGAAAAGTGCACAGCATGGTTGAGTACTGTCTGGCAGGATAGGATAGCCAGTGCCGTCTTGAGGGACGAATGGTGCTGTTCCCTCGGGGATGATATGGGGTTGTATGGCAGTTGGCAATCCGATACCTCCGGCAGAGGTCTTGGAACTGCCGGGACACAAACTCCAACTCGTTGTCGTGGACCACAGACTGGGGGGTGCCGAAGTCTGCGAGGTACTGCTCCATGCTCTCCACGACAGTGTGTGTGTGTTTTGTTTTAAGTGGAAATAATTTTCACGAACCTACTGAAATGGTCCACTACCGAAATTTTCCATTCTCCCTTGTTGTGGCAATGTTAGGCAGTGCTCAAAACACTTCGAATCCCACCGCTTAAGCCACCAGTGTGGTGCCCGGGGGGGGGACGGGGGCGTTATTTTTTTTATTTTTGTATTGTTAATTGTTGTTATTCTATTCTTTATTTAATTAATTTGTTTTACTTTCACTTCACTGCTGAAGGACCACCAGTGTGGTGCCTTGTCATTAAATTAACTTCGAATGGGGAACTCTCATGGCAATTAAAAAGATATTTACTTTGATTAATTATATTAATTAATGGTCCCTGATGTTGGATATTTCCCTGAATATTAAGAAAAGAAAGCTGCCACCACCCCCAAAGGTTTAGTGAGAATTAGGGGATTCTCAGGGAATTTAATTTCTTCCTAAAGGGAAGTTAAAATATTCGAAAGAGAAAATAATTACTACCAGGGAAATATAGGCGACCAATGAAAGAAAAGGGGAACTGATTTAACAATTTAGTTATTTGGTAGAGTGGACTGAGTTTCAATAAGGCACATGGATTCGTGGATTTGTTTCATATCCTTTTTCAAGAGTGTTGAGCACCTCCCACATTAACCTTACCACACCAACGGAAGGTTAGTATTAACACAGAATCACTTTCTCAGATTTTACTTGAGTTATTTATTTAATGTATACTTTGAATATCACAGGCTGATCACTGAGTCTTAGAAACACGGCTTAGTTATAGTATCAGACAACTTAATGGCTCATGGCAGAAAAACTTCACCTGCCTCAAAAAGAAAATAAATACAGAGTTGGCAATACATATCTCACCTCGAGATACCAAGCTCTTCACACATTACACATTATACCCTTGACTCCCTTCCCTGAAAAATATCACCTTAAAAATGTTATAATTTTGTAACTGGGCCTGAAAACAGTTAAAGAACCTTTTCTCAGGGGATTTCCGAAAGTAAGGTGATCTCAATGTTTCTGTTTATGCATACATAGTATAACTCTTCCTCACTAAGTAGGAATACGCGATTCCTATTCCTGAATACATGGGCTGGGTCTATCAGACCGTCTTACGTGACACATAATTTCCTAAAGCTTAACTTGGAAATTTGGCAGTGGCTTTCTAGCCGTTCATTTAACTACAAAAACAAAAGAAAGTAAATGAGAAATTGGTGTAACTGTCGTGGAGGCATTCTTTCCCTGTGAACACAATCAATGGTGAACCACGAGTCAGTATAATTCACTTCCTTACTCAGAAGTTAATACACAGTCACAATAACATAGAAATTACCGTGAAAAATATATATTGTACACCATGAAATATTTTGTAGGGAATAGGGGACCATGCGGTTTTGAAACCACGTTGTCCTTCTTTAAGAGAAGGAAATTGGTATTATCCACTTATAATAGATCTCAATAGGGGTTTACATGTATTGTCAGACTATTGGGGAGGATTATGGACTATATAATAATGGCGAGAGGCATTGAATTTCACAAATATTGAGGGATTTCGAGAGCGATGTCACTCACCTGTGAACACAATCAATGGTGAACCACGAGTGACGCTGTCTGGGAAAAAGGCGGGAGATGAGAAGGGGGAAGGGGGGGTTTCGAGGATATTCCTCCTTTGATCTTATTATTAATTGATTATTGAGACGTGAAATAGTTATCAGTTGATAGGAAATTTATTTTGACGCTAAATACGTGACATTTGGGTATCTATTGAACCTGATCTCTGGATTACTATATAGGGGAACATTTTTGTCTACGTGACTTTTTGCACGTCCCGGGCCCCGGGGCATGATCGCCTCACATGATGCAATATTACGTCATCCTTAACAAAGTTTTGTGGGAAGATAACTAAGTAGGTTAATTATATTAGACTATGGAGAGCATTTTGACAAGTTAATAACTATTAATAATGATTAGATTATGATATTAATTTCTTTCCATAGAAAACTGTCTTGTGGGAGGGGTTGACTGCATAGGATTTGAAAGTTTGGAGAAACAATTCTAATATAAACATTAATATAAACATATAGTATAAAAGTATGAATAATGTGTGAGTAAAAACATTTATATAATGCAGTATCCCCTTGGGAATACAGGATCTAAGGGCAGACTAAACAAAACAAAAAGGTACATTCAGTAGGCCTATTTGAAATTAAATTGGAGGCATCACATATATATATATATATATATATATATATATATATATATATATATATATATATATATATATATATATATATATATATATATATATATATCAAAAGAAAATTGCACAACTTGATAGAAATTAAAGACTACAATACATAGGATTGTTATATTAAAGTTTTGCAATATTTTCAGTAAATTTTATTAACAAACAATACAGAAATGTGATACCATCAAATAGACACTGGAAAAAAAATTTTGCTCAATTATGTCATTTCATTTCCTTCAGTTGTGTGAACATTTATGACAAAGAAATGACGTCAATACTTATTGAAGAAATTTAAATGATTTCTTACCTCCAAAAAGAATCCAACTATCTATACATGACAATATACTTAGATAGCACTATAATTAACAGGTTTCAAGATGAGTTGTAGTGGTTTGATAGCCTGAACTTAAATGTAAATTCCTTCTCAGTCAGCCTGCTTCAGCTGTATCAAGCATATCTATATCCTCAAAGTCTAGCAGTGCATTCATAATCTGGTAAATATATGAAATATATTACAATCTAACATTTATGTAAAGGTAAATCTACATATCCGGACATCCTATTTAATTTCGTGGTGAAAAATAATTTCTGGACAAAATCTTATAAAAGAAAAGTATCTTAAAATGTTTTGAAGTATTTATACCATAACTTAAAATTCCAAAGTTCACGGGATGTCAGTATCTACAATAATACACTTTTTTTTCCTAACCAAACCTACCATAACTTTAAAAGTGAATTCCATGAAAATGTATGGGAAAGGCAACTTGAAAAGATAGTTTCAAGTAAATTTTATTTTATTGGGCAACACTTAAGTATCACAATAGGTATATCTGAAGAACAACGCCTCCACCTCCTCTCTTCTAATTCATATATTCCTATAGCCAACAGGCTTGGGGACACTTTGGGAAAGCATGGTTTTAGGTTGGGTGAAGTAAACCTCACCTAACCTAACCTAACCTTACTAACCTAACCAAAGCTAACAAATTAATACATTATAATTATAACAAAAAAGTTATAATTCATTAAATTTCATCTGAGTAAATCCCATACATGTATAACTTTTTTAGTGTGGCGTGAGCACACAAATAATAATAAACTATTTTTTCCTAACCATATCTACCATAACTTTAGGGATGAATTACATGAAAATCTATGGGAAAGACAACTTGTAAAGATAGTTTTAAGTAATATTTCTTAATTGGGCAAAACTATAGTATTCCAGTAGGTAAATCTGAAGAACAAAGCCTCCACCTCCTGTCCTATAGCCCCCACCTCTTATAGCAGCCCGCTGGTGTAGTGGTTAGCAGGCTCGGCTCACAACCGAGATATTCTGGGTTAGGTCAGGTGAAGACAAGATAGGTTTGTCTTCTTAAGCGCTGTAACTTCTAATCATCTAGCAGTACAATAAGTACGGAATTAAGCCGAGGGTGGAATTCCTATCCTCGTGTGTGTGTGTGTGTGTGTGTGTGTGTGTGACGTGTGTGTGTCCGTCCGTGGGTGGGTGCGGGCGGGCGGGCGGGCGGTAGTGATGGGCGTTCCGGCTCTTTTCCGAGAACCGAGTCTTTCGTTCTCGTTCACTCCAAAGAGCCGGCTCTTCCGGCTCCCAAACGGCTCTCAAATATTTTATTTTAGTTCCCCATATTCTGTTTATAGTCTTTATAATTTAGAAAGAATTTCTTAGGATAACTTAGCTAGTTAGCTTTCAAAACCTACTGAATTAATGAAAGGTGAAAAAACTTTAAAAAAACGTTTGTTCATTTATTTTAATTTAAACCAAATTTATATCAAATCATAGACTAAATCAAATGTACCTGTTATTTAATTAAAAGGTTAAAAAGCCTTAAAAAAATTACCTTAATTAATACCAATCATAGAAAACATTAATGAATTTATACACAATCCACCTAAACAACTTGTTTCACAGTTTCAGACATGCAGTGTATTCAAACTGAGAGGAATTTCTCTGACTTAATAATAATACCCATAAACATTATTAAAGAT
>JAXIVD010000586.1:32500-90000 GCA_036785275.1 Cancer borealis | reverse complement strand
ATATTTTCTGAATTATTCATATATATGTGTTTTATGTGTTGAGTTATCCCTCTTTGCTAGAGGCCAAAGCCCTTGGAAATACATTTTTCTTTGTTAACTTGAAGGGGTAACTTAACTATTTTACTATATAATTTCTATGAATAGGCTTCATTCTCGTAAGTATTATTATTATTATTATTATCATTACTATAATTATTAACAATCGGTAATTTTTGCATTTTGTTAGAAAATTGCAAAAATATGGAAAAACTAGAAAAAAAAAAAATTAACGGCTCTCAAAAAAATCTCAAACGGCTCTCGAGAAAGATCCGGCTCTTCTCGTTCATCTGGAAGAGCCGGCTCTAAGAACCGACTCGTTCACAAAGCGCCCATCACTAGCGGGCGGGCGGGGGTGGGTGGGTGGGTGGGTGTGTGTGTGTGTGTTTCAGGACTGTATTGTGATATCCTGGGAAGTATTTCTTTCAAAAAAATACATACATACATACTTCTAATTCTTATTCCTGTAGCAAACAAGCTCACTAAAGCTTTCATAGATGTTCAGTACAGTAAAGTATCCTGTGTACTACAACAAAACTTATTCTGATCGGTGTGGAGGCGGAATCATACTCCAACTATATGTATCATTAGAAAAAAAATAAGAGTATTATGCCGGTAGGTCACAGTTAGTAAAACATTATAACTATAACAAAAAAGTTAAAATTCATTAAATTTCATCAGATAAATATAACTTTTAGTGTGGCAGGAGCACACTGATATTGCAGGCACGTATAACTGTAATAATTATAAGGGTGGTAGGCCTCTATAGCTAATTTAAGCACACCATCGCCAAAACCATCCGATGAAAATCTAATAATATGCAAAATAGCTCCTAAACCAAAAATAATTGGATTGAAAGTCAATATAATTTCATCTCGGTAGGTCTTGTTCTTCCTCTTGTGCCTGTCGCTGTAAATCTTCAACGGTCTTTAAAAACAATATAAACATGACTTATTTTCCAATGACAAGCTTGCAATGCTCATTGATAATATTACAATATGTTTTCTACATCATGAGATGATTAAAAGTTTTATATAAATAATAAACTGAACGAAAAAAAATTTCGTTCAGGGGAGGCAGTAGTACAGTGGTCTAGCACTCGGGCATACGAGCCTAGGGTCCTGGATTCGAATCCCCGTTATTCGCTGACCACTTTTCATTCTTTGATATCACCACCGAGTGGCCAAAGACTACCTAAATTGGTGCCATACTGTCCTCAGACGGGACTTACAACGTTTATATGCATCTGAGGCTGGGGAGAGAAGGCTCTTTGTTTCGAGGTACCACATGAATCAGAGATTGATCATGCACTCAAGGAGCTTGCAGACACAACTAGTCAGAGCAATGGGTCTATAATCCTGGGGGAGAGCACCAGATTTGTTAGACTTAAGAAAAGGGAGTATTGTACTATCACAACTTATATTTAATATATTAATATGTATGTATGCATGTATTTACAATACTTTTGTATGTTAGTGTGTTGACACAGGTGTCCGAAGATAGCTACAAAGATTTACCCAGGTGTGGGTATAAGACATTGACCACGCTAATCCCCTTGACTCGCCGTCCACGAACACCTGCATAGTTCTCAGCTTTCCCACCGAAAGCATCTCCTGTCCCATGGGCCAAGGGATTAACAGATTATCTCGCTTCTCCTTCTCATCTTTCCGCTCGTCCATCTTTTCTCCATTTTGTTTCCGCCATGTCCTCTATTTTGATCATCTCCCATTGTTAGCTGTAAAATATATCAGTCACTTCAGTCTTGGCTCTGGGCGAGAGCAGACGTCCTGAATCGGTGACACCAAGCGTACCTATTTTTACTCAAATAAACATGTAGTGATACAAGCTTACTATTTAACCAGAGTGAGTGAGAGTTTGAGGTGAGTGAGTGAACTATTGCAATGAACACGTAACACACATCCCGCTGACATCCTACAATCCTGCAAACGACTACGAGAACGCGACGAGCAAGAAGGAGAATAGATCCACCCGCCTTGCCCTCGACACACTACCATAGTTAAGTTCCTTGCAGCTTGCAATCTTAAGGGTGGTGGCAGCGACTTCAGCTTGCACTGTGAGTAAACGCAGTGTTCAGGCACAACAAGTGATGGCAGCGGTGTCTCTCCGTCATCGCCTTCTGCAGTAGTCAACAAGTTATTGCAGCGGTTCTCCTCCTTCGTCGGTTCCTTCTGAGGTGAACACACATAAACAAACGGCAGTGACTCCCTTCTCTTCTTAAGTGAACAAGTTTTACACCTCGCACGCAACACTCACGCCCTTCGCCAAGCTCCTCTTAGCTCAAGTTTCGTCGTGTCAACCACGCCTCTCTCAAGTTCCGCCCGCGTGCCTGTGTGTGTGTGTGTCCCTGCCTGTCAGCTAGTGTGTCGCTCAAGACGGTCCCTCACTCAAAACTCACCACCCTCTCACTCGTTCGCTCGCTCACTCGGGCGTGTCCCTCACCCCGCCTCTCATCATCTACCTACTGTCTCCGGCTGGTGCTGCTGTGATCGCCTTCTGCATCGCCGTCATTCTCCACGCCTCTCCCAGTCATCTTCTACACGCCTCTGCCAGGCGTCCTCCACCACCCCGTCCCTCATCACTCCTGCCGCCTTCACCCCAACCACCTCCCGACGAAGGCCTCCTCCATAATGACCAGTTCAGCGGTTCTACCAAGGATACGTTTCGCTGTTGGGTAACGTAGACACATGCACTAGCTTATTACATACCTCTTTTATTCTATGTTCCTCTTTCTCCTCTACTTAATTTTTATTTTAGGTTTTGCGGTTCATTAGCGTCGGTTTATTTTTCTCTGTTTTTCACGTATCTGATTTTGTCTCCCACCTCTTGTTTATGTATTTTTGTGTATTATTGTATGTCTTTTTCCCCATTACACACTCGTTCAGGTGTCATTTATTCATCATCTCTCAACATGGCTGACGCCACAGAATCCCTGACCGCTACCGCGGGATCCCTTTCCTCCACTCCCTCCCCTCCTTCCACTACCTACCCTGTGCACCATGTGTCCCTCTCGCCAGCGTCAGTGCCCCAATGGTCAGGCGACGATCCTCAGTACCGTGTTCATGTTCATTCGTCACCTCCGTGATGCTCTCTCTCATACAACTTTTAACAGTGAACAATGTGACCTTCGCAAGACTATGTATGTCCCTCAGCCCTTTGACTCCGGCTGGAGCGGCGCTCGAGGACGACTTTTATTCCAATTGCACTGACTTTGAGGCTTTTTGTGATAACCTCATTAATGAGTTTGCTTGCTCCAGCAGGGACCTGTGTCTAACCTTCCTGCGTAACTTCTCAGAACTCTTGCTCACGAATCACGGCACCTTATCCCCTAAGACTGCTGCTGGGTTAGCTGGTAGACTTAGGACTGAATTGGATTACTCCCTCAAAAATTCACAGTGGATGAATGGCGATACTATGTCTAAGGATAATTTTCTGAATCTCATGTCTTATCTACTTTTTTCCAATTCACTCACGCCTGACGCATCTCATATTTCACGTGACATCCCCTTCCACAATTCATGATCTCAAGGTGGAAATTGAATCCAAACTCACACCCGCTCATCCTCTTTCCTCTCATGTAGGCGCTACCGTCCATCCCCCACCCTCCTCCCGCCCCTATGGACCCCCGTTATCACGTTCGCTCACCCACCTTCCTCCCTCCACCTCTGGTTCCCATCCTCCTTCTCCTCCCCGTCCCCCTCCTCCTTCTCCCACACCTCCTATGCTTCATCATCCTTCCCCTCCCTACCATACAACATCTGGTCATGCACCCTCCCTCCACACACCACACCATCACGTTTCATTCTCTCCCTCTCACCCTCGCCAAAGTCCCTCACCGACTTCATGGTGTTATTATCACAAAACTCAGTTGCATGATTCATCGCAGTGCAGATTTCTGGCTTATCAACGCTCACAACAGCATTTTCAGTAGGTAAGGAAGGACTTAGCGTCACGCCCTCCCTTACAGTTAAGCCACATAACTGTAATAATGTTGGTGGTAAGTGGCGTATCAGTGAGTCGCACAGTACTCACCTACAGGACGAGAAGCCATTTTGCACCTCGCCTTCACAAACTAAGCGTGTTGAGTCACTCCACAGCGGTAATTACGCAGCGAGCCTTATGGTTATCGAAGCGGAAGTAATTTTTCATCACCTTTCTCTCATGATTGACACAGGTGCAGAGATCAACCTAATTGCTGAAAGTTCATTAACCGCTTTGCGTCAAGATTCGTACCTTGCCTTTCCCACTCAGCATGCACAGATAAATATTCAGGGTGCGGACAGTAACATTTTTCAAAGCAGCGGTGTTGTAACGCTCGCCATTCGTTTTTTTTTCCGCGCAGTAAGCCTGTCCCTGTTGCTTTTCATGTCTTGCCTGACTTTGCATTACCTGCTGACGCATTATTGGGTTTCCCTACGCTTCGTACATTGAGCGTGGATATTTATCCAAAAGATGGATACCTTACCTATCGCAAACACAGGTGCCTTGCCATACCAAGTCCTTGTTCTCTTTTACGGAGACTTTCGCATCCCTCGTCCCGTCCTGACTCATTTTAATTCCTCCCTCGCGAACCAGCCTTGCGCGTCTAACAGCCCTGCTCGCTCTCATCCTTCATCCTCCCTTGCGTCATGTTTACGTTCAGCGCCAACGGTAAGTGTGGTTTTAAATACCCACAGCATTTTAGAGCCACATTCAGTGGTTATGGTCCCTGTTCGTTTCAGTGGCATGCCACAGGATATGGATATTCTCATTTTGTCAGAGTCGGTTAGAGTCAAAGGTACGTTACTGGAGTCAGGAGTAGCTCATGCTCGTGATGGCCACACGTTCATACTCATTCATAATGTGACTCATGGTTCTCTCACGTTGCAATCAGGTACATGTCTCGGTGAGGCGCTCGTGTATCCCGCGGCCATACGGGAAAGCGAATTTCCACAGTTCTTTTTCGCATCACCGTTAACGCATGCGGGTGATCATAGTGCATTTCATGATTTCGAAGGTAAAGTTAAAAGTTCATTCATACCTTCCGATTACCCTGAGTACGAGTCGCGTCTGTTGAAACTTTTGTTTTCACACTCGAGTGCGATCGCATTGCCTGGTCAACCACTAGGGTGCACACATCTCTTAGAACATAAAATCGACCTTTCACCAGGTGCCCGTCCTTTGTACATCCCTGCTTACCGTCTTCCTCATAGCTTACGTAATGTTGCGGACCAGAAAGTGCAGGAAATGATTGCTGATGGTGTTGTTGAAAAGTCGACTTCTCCTTGGAATAGTCCGTTATTCCTTGTCCCTAAGAAAGATGGTGATTACAGGCCAGTCGTAGACTTCAGGCGTCTGAATCAGTGTACTGAAACTCAGCGGTATCCATTACCTATTATGACTGATCTTTTGCAGTCTTTAGGCGAACATAATTCAGTATTCTCTTCGCTCGATCTCATGTCTGGTTTCTGGCAAGTACCTTTAGCGCCAGAGTCTCGCCCGCTAACCGCTTTTTCTACTCCATCAGGTCACTTTCAGTACTTGAGACTCCCCATGGGGCTGAAAAATTCCCCTGTGGTTTTCCAGCTTCTTATCAATGAAGTTTTCAGTGGCTTGCTCGGTAACGGTGTTTCTGCATACTTAGACGATGTAATTATTGCCTCAAAGGATATGACGTCACACTTTGCGCTGCTGAATGAAGTTCTCACACGACTCACTAACGCGGGATTGAAACTTAAGTTTTCCAAGTGTCACTTTCTGAAGAAAAAGCTTGCTTTTCTAGGTCATACAGTCGACGCTGACAGCCTTCATACGTCAGACGATAAGGTTCAAGCAGTATGCGATTTTCCACGTCCTTCTTCAGTCACGCAACTCAAGTCGTTCCTTGGTATGTCAGGATACTATCGGGCGTTCATGCGTAATTATTCCACAATCTCGGCCCCCTTGTTGAGTCTACTCAAGAAAGATGCACCATACATCTGGACAGATGAACACCAACACGCCTTTACGACGTTGAAACGCACCCTAACCTCGGCCCCTGTTCTCGCTTTCCCAGACTTTAATAAGCCATTTAAGCTTGCAGTTGACGCGAGTGGGAAGGCACTGGGAGCCTGTCTGATGCAAAGTGATGACAGAGGGAAAGACAGACCAATCGCGTACGCAAGTCGTAGAGTTAACGGCCCTGAGTCACGTTACTCCATCACGGACCTCGAATGTTTGGCGATCATTTGGGCATCGAAACATTTCCGTGATCTCATTTATGGATATGAAATTACTGTGTACACGGATCACAAAGCGATTAAGGACTTGTTCAAAAGTCGTAACCTCACTGGCAGACTGGCTCGTTGGATGGTAATATTGACAGTGTCCACGCTGCACACCCAGGTATTGACAGGACTTTTAGATCAGTGTCACAGCGTTATTGGTGGACGTCAGTAAGAAAAGACGTGTCTCATCACATAGCTCAGTGTCTCTCATGCGCGCGTCACAAGAGCCACCCCTCACGCCCTGTGCCTATCCAACAATACGCAACTCCAGCTCGCCCTTGGGATACAGTGGGCATCGATCTTCTTAAGTTACCCCGTGCGACTTCCGGTCAACAGTATCTGTTTGTCTGCATTGATCATTTTTCACGTTATGTTGTCCTGGCACCATTGCAAGATAAGTCTGCAGCTTCAGTTGCAAAAGCCCTTGTGGAGCATATCATTAACCCATTTACCACCCCGCGCGTGATTATATCAGATAACAGTGCAGAGTTTAGGAATGCCATCATTGTAGAGTTGTGTGCTACTTTCAACATTAAGCAGACTTTTGTCATTGCTTAAGTGCTTTTTCAGAATGGTGCTACAGAGCGTGTGAACGGTAAGGTCTTATCTGCGATCCGACACATCGCAAACGGCTTTACAGACCAATGGCATAAGTGGATCACTCACATAGCGGCTTCAATTAATGCGTCGTACAATGCCAGTATTGAGTCGCCTCACTTCGTTCTTTTTGGCGTGGACAAACGGTTGCCTTACGACATCTTGCTTGACAAGCCTAAGCCTCTCTATAATCCTGATGATCATGCAAAGCTCCAACTAACTCATTTTCAGCGGATTCATCAGGCAGTACGCAGTCACTTACAAGAGTCCAAGGACCACATGATAGCTCGCCAACATCAGATAGCTCAGGCACCACGATTCGTTGTAGGTGACATTGTCTTCCTCATCAATCAAACACGTGACACAAAACTCCATCTCCGTAACACCGGCCCCTTTCGTATCATCAGTAAAGTAAAAAACAAGTACACTCTTTTGAACCTCAACACTCATCAGACAAAGATAGCACATGCTTGCCACATTAGGAAATGTGCCTATCAACAAGCAGCCCCACACACACACCAAACATTCAACACACATCCCGTAACTCAAACGTGTCACAGTCCACCACTCATCCATATTTCACCCGTTCTCGTGTATAATCATCCACTTCATAGTATGTATTTTTGTAAATATATGTAGATAATATTTTTGCTCATCTTTAATGTGTATTTTTATTATTTGTCTTTGATTTTGTAGTTTATTACCATGTTACTATGTATTTCTTTTTCTACCTTCCTATGCTGTCTATGTTTTTGTAACACGGTTAGGTACATTTGCATATTATTATTTTGCATTGTGTAATTTTTAGGAATCAACTGAGGACAGTTGACAATAGCATGGCCGAGCCTTTGTACTATCACAACTTATATTTAATATATTAATATGTATGTATGCATGTATTTACAATACTTTTGTATGTTAGTGTGTTGACAAAGGTGTCCGAAGATAGCTACAAAGATTTACCCAGGTGTGGGTATAAGACATTGACCGCGCTAATCCCCTTTACTCGCCGCCCACGAACACCTGCATAGTTCTCAGCTTTCCCACCGAAAGCATCTCCTGTCCCATGGGCCAAGGGATTAACAGATTATCTCGCTTCTCCTTCTCATCTTTCCGCTCGTCCATCTTTTCTCCATTTTGTTTCCGCCATGTCCTCTATTTTGATCATCTCCCATTGTTAGCTGTAAAATATGTCAGTCACTTCAGTCTTGGCTCTGGGCGAGAGCAGACGTCCTGAATCGGTGACACCAAGCGTACCTATTTTTACTCAAATAAACATGTAGTGATACAAGCTTACTATTTAACCAGAGTGAGTGAGAGTTTGAGGTGAGTGAGTGAACTATTGCAATGAACACGTAACACACATCACGCTGACATCCTACAATCCTACAATCCTGCAAACGACTACGAGAACGCGACGAGCAAGAAGGAGAATAGATCCACCCGCCTTACCCTCAACACACTACCATAGTTAAGTTCCTTGCAGCTTGCAATCTGCAGGGTGGTGGCAGCGACTTCAGCTTGCACTGTGAGTAAGCGCAGTGTTCAGGCAAAACAGTATAAGTGCATCGCGCCATTGGGGTGGGAAGTCCGCAGTTAGCCAAACGCGGTTATAAAGGGTAAGTAAGAAGGTCAGAGAGACGGTAGAAAGGTGGCGGAGCATCTGATAGTGGACACCATCAGGGCCCGCAGAGGTGTTACAACAACACTTCAAGGCAGAGGTAAGTTCAGAGGGGGAGAAGGGGGTGTTGTATGAAGCATTAGAAGAAAGTGTGAAAGAAATAGGGGTGTGCTCACGTGCCGCCTTAAGGGCAGCAAACTCAGGAGGAAGATGGGAGCCACTGCTGACGCTGCTGAAAAACGAGCCCAGTTCAGTAGCAACCTGGAGGGGCTCAGCAATATCACCCTGGGGGAAACGAAGTACTGGAGCAAAGGAGGGTGGGTGTTTACCTGACAATTTATGAATACCGCGCCAGACTGAAACAATGGGGGTAGAGGAAGTCAAGGTAGACAGAAGCACGCCAGCTGTTGGACTGAGCCAATCTAGCGGTCCGGCGGAACCTAGCCAAGGCACATTTGAAGTTGACAAAGGCCGCGAGCTGGCCGGGAGTGTCCCGTTTACATCGGTAACTACTCCAGGCCGCCCGTTTCAAGTGAAAGGCAGTAGTGCAGGCAGGGTTCCACCAGGGAACACATTTGGAGGTAAAGGGGCGGGAAGTCCGAGGGATGGAGACAAAAGCAGCAGCGAGGACGGACGTGGTAAAGTAGATCAACATATCAGAAGAGGAGGTAAAATCAGGAGAGGAGAGACGGAGGGTAGACATTGAGGCAAAAGCACGCAAGTCTGCCCTACCAAAGCACCAGCGAGGGGGACTGGGGAGAGGGATGTAGGAAGTAGGAGAAAGAACCGGGAAATGATCACTACAGGGATTGTGGTCAAGAACCGACCAGTGGAGATCTAGCAGTAGGTCAGGGGAACAGAGGGCGAGATCGAGACAGGAGAAAGTCTGAGTGCGGGGATCAAAGTGTGTGGGGGCGGAATTATTAAGGGTAGCAAGGTCGAAGTCTTTAAGGAAAAGGTCGAGGGAGCGGCCACGAGACGTGACCACAGAATCCCCCAAAAGGGTGTGGCGACAATTGAAGTCGCCAACCACAAGGAGGGGTGAAGGGAGCGGAGTGCATCGAAATCGAGAGGCTGGGAAGGAGAAAGGTAAAGGGAAACGAGTGACACCCAACGACAGGGGTAGATACGAAGGACCGTACAGGGAAGTGTAGTAGGGATAGAAAGAGGGGTAGAAGCAACAGACTGGTGAAGAAGGATAGCAGAAGAAGAGATAGAGTGCGGGGAGGAAAAAAAGCGATACTGAGGAATAGGTGTAGGCGGGCTAGTAAGGAAGGTTTCCTGAAGGCAGAGGACCATGGGGGCATGAGGAAATGAGTTGGCGAAGGTCCTGTCGATGGGCACGAAAACCACGAATATTCCACTAAGAACAGACATGATCAGTAGGGAATAAGACTCGGAATGGGGGAAGGTGAGGGAGGAGCATTCGCAGGAGGTAAAGGACCGGGGTCCATATCTATAAGAAGTGATGGAGAAGGAAGGGGGTCAGGAGTGGATGAGGTAGGGGGAGAGGGAAAAGGTTGAGAGAGGAGATCGGTGCGGGAGTAGCCAGGTGGTAGGGGAAGAGAGAGGAGAGATCGGGTAGAAGAACAGGCGGGGTAGGACGAGGAGGGGAGGGGAGAGTAAAGCGGGGAAGGGGGAGAGGACGGAGCGCCGGGGGCAGAGGGGGGCTAGAGGGGTCGGGAAGGGGAGACAGCAGAGGAAGAAGGTGGAGGAGGGGGAGTCGGGGTAGGAGGGAGGTGGGTGAACAGAAGCCACGACCTGGATAGGAGGGGCCGGGGGAGGAGATAAGGAGGTAGGGGGAGAGGACAAGGGAGCTGTGTTCTTTATGAATGCGGCGATGGCATCGAGGGTATCGCCCTTGGAAGGAGCGGGTGAGGGAGGTGCAGGGCGAGTCTTTTTAGAGAGGTGGAGAGGGGGCCGAGAGATCAAGATGGGAGCAGGAGAGGTGGTTGGTGGGGGAGAGGAGACCAAAGCCTGAGAGTGGTGTCGCTTGGTAGAGTGGGAGCGCTGGGGGCGTGGAGAGGGAAACTGTGTTACTAGTAGAGGAAGATGAGGAACAGTGAAGGCCAGACCCTGGGGGAGGTGGGGGGACAGTAACAGGAGAGAGAGAAGACGCAGCAGGTGGGGCAGAGGTAGGGGCATAGGATGAGGTAGCATGAGAAGCTGTGGAGGAGGCAGGGGTACAAGAGACTGTAGGAATAGTAGAAGATGGTATAGTAGCGGGAGCCTGAGAAACAGGCAGAGAAGCTGAAACCAGGTCCATTGGGCAGGCAGAGACATCAGGGGGGGGAGGGACGACCAGCAGCAGAGGCCTCAAGGGACTGGTCAGGTACCACTCGAGGGAGACAAAGCAGTTTCGTTATCCATAAACAAATATTAGATAGAAAAAAATGGCATTGGGGGTCACGGGTAAATCGCCTTCCGGATCGGCAGAAGGGGCCGAGCACTGCCGCCGAGGACGGGGTACCTCGTCCCCCACGGGACTACCCGGTTGTAAAGGCATCCCTCATGGCACCAAAAGTTTGCCCCGCAGCGGAGGGCAAAGACCCCAGTCTCAATGCCTACCGGCCCAGGCACTCTCCAGCCAACACAGGATGGCCCACGACGGGCGATCCCCCTGGCGGGCAGCACCGGTGACCCACACCAGCCTATGGCTGGGATCATCTTGTCGGGCCCTGACGGGCACGGAAGCCCCCCCCACCACGTCAAGGTAGATCCCACGGGGGGACTGTAAGGGAGAAGCTTCTTATATTTTTGATATCAGAAGAGTCTGAACTGGCTGACCTGCTCAGTAATGAAACCTGGTGCAATGAAGTTGCATTCCTGGCCAATATTTTCAATCTTAACCCGTAAAGTCCGATAAGCCACCCGGGTACCATTGGCGGCAAAGTCCGATACGCCACCTGGGTGACAGGATAATTAGGAACGCACCACAAATGCGCTATAATTGGTGACGCTGCCAAACTTGGTACACTGGTAGGTCTACCCTCCCTCACTCAACCTAGTGAGAAAAATCGGAACTAGGCCTACTACAAGAAAAAACAGCAAAAACAGTGCCTGTGTAAACATGTATATATAAATAATGTAAAGTAAATACTTATAAATTAGTGAATAGTATGGCTGTGAAATAAGTTATCATGAGTCTGTATATATGATAAAACTACTAGAAATAAATAATAAGTGAAAATAATGAAAGTGGGGAAAGTGGGGGGGAGAGACTGCCAACTCGCGCCAACACTTCAACTTCCCAGCATTATTGTGGCGAAAATAACGTGAATATTACCGAAATATTTTACAAGTATGTGCGCTTGACATGTATCTTGATGATAAAAATGTTTGCATGCAGTTCTGTAAGACTCAATATTTTCTCAATTAAGCCGGATCTGGGGGAGAGGGCCCAAAACCTTATCTCGGACTTAACGGGTTAATAAGAATATGCAGAGGAAGGATGAAACTATTTTGGCTTGTACTGGCAAAATAAACTCCTTTAAGGAAAAACTGACATTGTGGGGAGCCAGAATAAAAAGAGAACAAAGATGATATGTTTGAACTCAAAAAATTGCAGGGTGGTGAAAAATCTTGTCGGTTTAATTCTAGTTTGTCACTACTGAGTAAAAACATTGAAAAATATTTCCCATCATTTGATGTATCTTCCATGGACTGGGTAAAAGACCCGTTTGTGTTGAGTGCATGCTAGTCAGCAGTATTAACTGTTGCCAAAGAGGATGAGCTGACGAAAATCAGATATGACAGAGGACTGAAACTGAAGCATCTATCGACAGATATGACCTCATTCTGGTTGTCTCTTCAAGATGAATACCCCATCATTACAAAGAAGGAAATTGAAATACTTCTTCCCTTCTCAGCATCCTATCTGTGTGAAGCTGGCTTCTCTGCTATGAACACAATGAGAAGCAAGACCATATCACAGCTTCAGACACTGGAGGAGAACCCGAGTATGCCTGTCAACCATTCCACCTCGAACGAAGAACATAATGAGACAACACTAAGCACAGGTTTCCCACTAATATTTCTATGTAAGCGAAAGTTTTCTTGTTTTTACTTAGGTTTGTATTTGAATACAATCTATATCTGAAAGTTTCATATTTCTTAATGAATGGTAGCTTTTCCAATAACATCTTGTTACAGTGTAATAACAAGAAATATGTACAAAACTTTCAAATTCTATTGAAAACCATGATCAACAATATACCTTTGGAAATCAAATTCACTATTTTGATCGTCTCATGTAATACCTTCTGGAGCTCAGGTACTAATGATTTTGAAATGAGGGCCTCTCTGTGCAGAAAACAGTGGGTGAAAACAATGACAGGGTTCTTCTGTTTGGCCAGTGCTATGAATCGTTTTAGGCTTCCTGACATAGAAGGGGCACCATCCGTGCAGATGCTTATACATGATTTCCATGACAAATCGTTAGAACTGAAATAGTTGTTGACAACCTCAAATATGTCTTGGCCTCTTGTTTCTGGAAGTAGTTTGCAAAATAAAAAAATTTCAATTGTCTTCTTTACAAACAAACCAAATAAATGTTAAGAGTTGAGCCTTTCCAGTGATGTCAGTTGACTCGTCCAACTGGATAGCAAAACATTTGGCTTCTTTAATGCTAGCTATCATTTTTGACTCAACGTCGTGAAATATATCAGAAATACGACGACTAATGGTGTTAACCGATATGGGGATTTTCAAAACCTCTTTTTCATATTTTTAGCCAAACATAATGTTTACAATTTTACAGCATGCTGGTAATATTACTGATTCTGCAATTGTATGTCATTTAATCTTTTTGGCAATGATTTTTGCAACCGTATAACTTGCTTCTTGAGCTTTGTCAGAAATAGTTGTAATTTTGATTAATTGTTGCAACTGGCGTGTACCACTTCATAGAAAAAAGAAAGAGGTGGAGCAGTAGTTGTAAAGGAACATCCAGATTTGCATTATCTACTTAGAAATGTGCCTTTAAATCCCAAAAAATGTCCGCTAGTATCCACTCAACAAAATGAATTTTCTATTTGTTGAAAACTACATAATCACTGTTGGGTCAAAATGAACATTGCATCACACAGACATAGCATTATACCTCTTATATTACTGAGCACATTAGATAGACTGCCCAACAGTGGCACCGGTTGCCTGCTCAGGCAATACACCCTCCCAGGCTTCACTCACTCATGTGCATTACTGGATGACATTAGAAATTGACGGTTCTACACTACATAATCCAGGAGAGAGTGCCATTTATCCTTTAATGTACAAAGCATTTATTTATTGCATAATTAGAAAATAAGAATGATATATAATGTTAAAACGTATCTAATACAATTGAAAAAAAATACTGGGAACTCTGTCCCATGACCCTTGTTTGAGAGAGGATCAACCCTACACAAAACTCCCGCAGCACATCCTCAGATGCTTCGCGGCACAATTATGTGCCGCGTCACACAGGTTGAAAATCAGTTTTTGAGTATAGTACATACTGCATTTCAAGACCAGTATCAGCCATGCTTTGGTGAGTACAAGTACTACAATCAGTGCTGTTTTGGCATGTTTTAGAGAGTTGTTCTTCTGTGAGGGGCTAAAGGAAATAATCAGATAATTTGACCTAGGTTTCATCCCAATTAGGAGAAATTATAAAGGTTTTAGTGTACTACAAAACGGTTGCGTGGACCAGATATTTGCAATTAAAATAATGATAGGAAAGTTCTTGATGAACAGCGAAAAATTGTATAGTCTTGATTGACCTAGAAAAAGAATAAGATAAAAGTTGATAGGGAAGCACTCTGGAACGTTCTGAATATTCAGTGTTGGAGGACAGTTACTGGGAGGAATTGGGGCATTTTATAGGGAGGTAAGTGCATATGTGGAATTGGGTGGAGAGCCAAGTGAGAGTTTTCCTATGGGAGTGGAAGTGAGACAATGATGTGTGATGTCGCCAAAGTAGTTTCATATTTTTATGGATAGGTATATACAGTCGATAGCTCAATCAGCTGAAACACATTGCATTTCTATGGGCACCCCATCACTAGGAACACGTTCCATCTTTGTTCGACCCCTTCAGACACTGCACGAAGCCCCTTTGTCAACAATAATGCAGTTTCCTATATAAAAACACTCTTCCACCATGGAAAGGTGAAGGAGTCGTTTAATAATTTAGCTGATAGTCTCAGAGGGAACATGGTACATCATCCTCCAGAGAGGATTGTTTTGATTTGATTTGGCACTACAGTACATATACAGAAAATTATTGTAACTCTTTTACTTACATATATTTAATATATCATGTATATTCATGTATATTTAATGTAATATAAGGGATGCTAGAGGAAATCAATAATTCCCTCTAACACCCAGCATACGGGTTTGGAACGCATCTCTATTAATCCCATTAAAATAATACTTTGGTGTACGATCGATCAATTTACGATTGGGTTTTCAGGAACATAACAAAATTGTAAATCATGGGAATAGTGTAATAAGAGAATTGAAAAATGTAAACAGAGAAGACCTTCCAACATGGGATGACAGAAGAGCATATCAACAGTTGCAGATAATACATATATATAAAACAAAATAACTAGTTTATCAAAATATAGTGAAAAGAAACTTTTCAAACAGAAGTATTGATATATGGAATGTCTTGGAGGAAAATGTGGTTTATGCGAGAAGCTTCAATACTTTTAAACCTAGTTGTTTTTAGCATTTAAAAGCAAATTCTTAGTCCATGACTTGATATATTTTTACATCTCACTCACTGGCTTGCTTCATGTATACAGCAAAACAACTGAGGGTGCACATTCATCTATTTTCGTCCCTGTGACTCCTATTGGTACTGCATAACAAACAAAATACAAACTCAAGATTATTGCCAACACCATTAAATTACATACAAAACAAACTATGATATGAACAGTAATTATGCATTTGTAGTACATGATCACTTTTCCTGTGTTATAACTCATCCTTGACACCTATACACAAACTTGTCCCATCACCACAAAACTGTTCTTGCAGGTCAATCAAATTGGCATCACCACTTTTCTTGAAAAACTTCACAATTTCATCCTCAAACTCTTCCACGATGGCTTCACAGTGAAATTCCAAGCCCTTGTTGAGGTCTGGATCTTGCACTATTTCGTATTCTGCCATGCGTGGATTCATATTGCCATTCATAACCAGTTTAATGGCCTCCAGTTCCCCTGTCTCCTTATGCTTTGCCTGAGCATAGTCCTTCATGCTCTTGCACACGATCTCCATCATCTCCATCATGTGTACCTGAGGACATAATGACATGTGAGGATTATAAAGGTTATAATATAAAAAAATAGCAACGATAAATTTACATTTTGCTAACCCATGGTGAGGTTAGGTTAGGTTATATGATGTTAAGTATTAACATTACGAAATGAGATGTATGCTAAGAGGAAAATAAAATACAGAAAACAGATTTATCAACAGCTAGTGAAGTCTGTGAATAGAGAATTGGTAAACAGAGATTTATGAAATTAAATTGATCACAAGACTACTAATGAAAGATGGACGCTACCTCTGAGCCAGCATACTTCACAGATGAAAGTTTCTGCTTTCCATCAGCCTCAATCCGATATGAACCAACATCAATGGTCTTCCTGGGATCAACCTGGAAAATAATAATATTAATTTTCTTGTACGTGGTGCTTTTTCACAAAGGTGAAGTGACCGAAGAACCACAAAGAATAAAAAAAAATAAATAAAGATATCTTTACTACTTTACTGTGTGTGAAACATTCCCAACTCCCACTCTTCATCTCTTGTGGATGCTTTTACAATATGGAAAATTTTTTTTTATTATATATCCCTGGGTATCAAACTTAGCCTTTATGTACGATTTTGTTGATTTCAAAACATCCTCTCATCATTGCCTTTCTATGAGAGAAATTTGAATGATTATCAGCATGACTTATTGGTACCAAATTATTGAGACAAGTCAGTGATCTATATAGACAGTTGGAGGTGTCACATATAACCAAGTGCATTAACTCATTTTTCATCTGATTTGGACTTTCTTCTTTATTTGGCGGAAATGTGGTGTAAGCCTAACCTCTCCAAGAGACTATCGCCTCTATAGTATCACTACATAATGCTGTTTTTTGTGGTAATGCAATTATACAAGAGACAGGCATCTTTGTAAGAAGTGCGCAACATTGGATGAAGCTAATTGTCAAATGGCTTCGCCTTTTTTATCATCACAGAAAAGCTACCAGGTAAGCCAGTTAAATTACCCAGCAAGACTTTGAGGATAATTAAAAGACAGTTGAGTGAAGCACCAGGACTGCCATCCAAAGAAATAAAGCAAAGTAATCTACACTTACTGAATATCTATAGAGAGAGTGAACCTTTATATAGGTAAAACTTTGAAGATAACCTCGCACAGCACTGCCAAGAAGCGTCTGTTAACACACACAAAAAGGCTCATTTTGCCTTTGTCAAAATAAAATACGGTGCCCTGCTGTTTGAAAAAAGCATGTGCTATCTTTTAATCTGATGAGACAATATTCAGTTACTGGCACGTGCACTGGACGTATCAAGAAACCAGTGAATTCAGACAGATACGACTCATGATACACTTTGAAAACTGTGAAACATCTTGAAACAGTGGTGGTGTGAACACCTCCTATTATGGAGTGGGTAAATTAGTGTTTCTGAAGAAAGGTGCTAGTATGAAGGGAATCAGATATTTGGAAATACTATGTGACAATTTAACAGGCTGTTTTGATGACTGTAAAGCAGAGCAATTTCAACAAGAAAGTGCATCGTGCCACACCAGTCAATGTGTTAAGAAATGGTTGGATGACTGTGCTGTTAATTATATAAGTTGGCCAGAAAATAGTCCTAACCTTAACCCAATAGAAAATATATGGTCTATCATTAAAAAAGAACTCTGAGAGATGCAAGTTCTCTTCATATTGAGAGAATTATTAACCAGCGTGTGGCAAAACCTCAGTGATGACCACTTACACAAGTTTGCAAACTCTGTTCTTAAAAGACAGTAGAAAGTCATCTGCAGAAAGGGCAATACTGCTAGATCATGTGGTAGGTGATATACATTTTTGGTCACTTATGAGAAGATTTATTTGGGGATTGTGAGGTGCACAGTAGTAAACAAAAGAATGATTGGAAAGGAGATGACTAATCAGTAATCATGTTATATGCAAAATAAGTGGAATAGAAGAAATAAGGTAAATAAAGAAAAAAATGTCCACAAAGGTAGAATCTTATAAAGAAATAATACTTTGGTGTGTGTGTGTGTGTGTGTGTGTGTGTGTGTGTGTGTGTGTGTGTGTGTGTGTGTGTGTGTGTGTGTGTGTGTGTGTGTGTGTGTGTGTGTGTGTGTGTGTGTGTGTGTGTGTGTGTGTGTGTGTGTGTGTGTGTGTGTGTGTGTGTGTGTGTGTGTGTGTGTGTGTGTGTGTGTGTGTGTGTGTGTGTGTGTGTGTGTGTGTGTGTGTGTGTGTGTGTGTGTGTGTGTGTGTGTGTGTGTGTGTGTGTGTGTGTGTGTGTGTGTGTGTGTGTGTGTGTGTGTGTGTGTGTGTGTGTGTGTGTGTGTGTGTGTGTGTGTGTGTGTGTGTGTGTGTGTGTGTGTGTGTGTGTGTGTGTGTGTGTGTGTGTGTGTGTGTGTGTGTGTGTGTGTGTGTGTGTGTGTGTGTGTGTGTGTGTGTGTGTGTGTGTGTGTGTGTGTGTGTGTGTGTGTGTGTGTGTGTGTGTGTGTGTGTGTGTGTGTGTGTGTGTGTGTGTGTGTGTGTGTGTGTGTGTGTGTGTGTGTGTGTGTGTGTGTGTGTGTGTGTGTGTGTGTGTGTGTGTGTGTGTGTGTGTGTGTGTGTGTGTGTGTGTGTGTGTGTGTGTGTGTGTGTGTGTGTGTGTGTGTGTGTGTGTGTGTGTGTGTGTGTGTGTGTGTGTGTGTGTGTGTGTGTGTGTGTGTGTGTGTGTGTGTGTGTGTGTGTGTGTGTGTGTGTGTGTGTGTGTGTGTGTGTGTGTGTGTGTGTGTGTGTGTGTGTGTGTGTGTGTGTGTGTGTGTGTGTGTGTGTGTGTGTGTGTGTGTGTGTCTGTATGTTAGCTATAGAACCTATCAAAATGTGGTTAGATCGAGCTGTCAAAATCAGCTGTTATTTTCCCAGGCAACACCAGGTACCTCTGCTAGTATATATATATATATATATATATATATATATATATATATATATATATATATATATATATATATATATATATATATATATATAATGTATATAACTGACATTAAAATTAGTGATGCTGCCAGGGTGCAAACTTTCCATTTATTAGTGCTAAAGAACATTAGCATAAGGGAGGATTATATTTTATTACATTACGACACCCACATGGCTAGTGTGGGAACATCAGTTGACGGCAGTCAAGGCTATAGGGATGAGTTTAGGTTTATAATATTATCACATAAGTTAGACCTGAAGGCTAAAGATGAGGTTATGGGTGTAAAAAAAAAAAAAAAGTGTCATTACACTGATGTAAACAAAGTGAGTCAGCTGTTGCAGATTTTGTCCAATACTTCTGATATCCATTAAATGGAAGACTGTAAAATCGAGATATGAGTGTATATGCTTTAGTAGTTTGGGAGTACCAAATGCCTGGGTATCAAATGACCTGCATCTCTCTATATACCCTGGGAAAGGGCTACCCAGGTGAGAACGGCATAAATTTTACAATCACACAATATGTATTACACCGTACCAAGCTCAAATGTGACACACCCACCTGTAGAGCTCTACGGCACCAGGCGCCGTCACTCCCACTGTACTGCTGCCTGTTCAACTCTTCGGCTGGTATGAACTCTGCCACCTCTGATCCTTCACAATCACCTATTTTGTAAAGGTTCATGCAGTAGCTAAGCCCAGCAACCAATGATGTCATTGTGTGCTTATATTTATAAAACATCCAAAATCTTTACCTTTGATTCCTCTCCTGTGAGGTTACCAAGGAGCGAATACCTGGCCACGAAAAAAAAAAGGGACCAACATCGAGACAACGACCTGCGCCTCCCAACTACTGTCCCTCACAAATAAGAAGGTAAAGAATGGAAGTTTGGAGTGTTAGGACAGGAGCAAATGAAGACTTCTACTGTGACCAGCCCCATGAGGGAGCTCCTGGGAACAAGGATCAGAATTGAGAGTAAAAGTACACAATCCTATCACATCCTTCCCTCAAGACACATCACAACTTACCTCAAGGATAGCTGTGTGTAGCTCATTCACCAAGCTGCGGCATACAGCACATTTCACCACCTGCAGAACACCAATGAATTAGAAAAAATTATGGTGCCAATTTAACAAGGGTAACATGGTGCTAGGTTAAAAATTATATGAGATTGATAAGACATTCATAAAACAGAGGAATCAATTTACTTATTGTAATTAAGTCTCCTCTTTCTCTTCTCTCTAAAGCCTGAGTTACACTAGTCAACCAATGGGTTGGATCCAAACTTAGACGGGCTGCTATTGGCTCCATTTTGTTTTAGAAGAAAACAGAGCCAATAGCAGCCCGTCTAAGCTTGGATCCAATCCATCGGTTGACTAGTGTAACTCAGGCTTTAAGGGGACCGTTTCATTAATATTTTGACGGAATATTTTTTAATCAACAAAATATTTGAAAAAATTACAGTGCATTGTGGATAGCCTTGCATACATCATGACAAAGTATTTTGTTATAAATCATTTAAATAGCCAAGTTATGGTTTAAATGCCACATCTAAGCATCCTACACATTTAAACGTGCACACGTAAACGTACAACGTATTAGAAACAATAAAATTGTTCATATAATGACATTCTCTAATACCTGATAACCTCACATGGATCATGTTTGATTATGTACTCCGTAGACGCATGATGGAAATGCGAGGGAAAGGATACCCGCTGGCTACTGAGAAGTTTTTTTTTTTAGCCGTTTTCTCAAAACTAGTAAAATGCTATTGTTTGATGAAATGGCTCCATAACTATGAAGCCTATTGCAAAGATTCATATATACAGTAAACCCTCTATATATCGGATATGTATAAATCGGATATCAGATATATCGGACTATGCAGCCACCGAATTATTTTTATTTAAATCGGACGGCAGCGATATATGCAGCGAGCATCCGGTATAGTTTCCCGCTAAACCAGCCACCCATGCTGATGCACGTTGCTCCTTGGTCAGTTTTAGTGATGGGAATTCCGGCTCTTTTCAGGGAGCCGATTCTTTCATTCTCGTTCACTCAATAGTCGGCTATTTCAGCTCCCAAACAGCTCTTTTAGCTTTTAAATACACACACACACACACACAATTCCCCACTACACCCGAGATTCCAGAAGTTATATTTGATGACAGAGCATAGAAGTAACATACATAAATACAGGTAAGTATGAAAATACAATTATTATCTATATTAAGTTTGGATGCAAAAATGTTTTAGTGATTTTGTGTGTAACAGGATAAATCGGATATATAGGATCTTTGGATATATCGACAAGGGGTTCCCCCCAATTGATCCAATTTATAGAGGGTTTACTGTAATTTAAAAGAGACAAAATGCTTTTTTTTTTTTTTTTTTTTGCATATTTTCTAAAAAAAAATTGAAAGGGAATCGTAAATAGTTTTTATTTTCCAGACGAGTAAAAAAAAAATTTTTTCTCAATTCTTGTAATTTTTTTTTTACATTCTGCAACTATGAATCTCTTATGAATCATGTAAGGTGTAGTATTCTGTATTTTTTTCTTAAAGAAAATTGAATCATATTTGTTGAAGCTATTTCGAGAGAATATTATCTTTTAAAAACATTAATTTAATCATAAAAAATACAATCTTCAAATGTATCTACAAAACATACTAAAAAGCCAAGGTACTGTGGGATGTTTTTCTATTTTTGGAGTTTCAAATGATACGGTCCCCTTAAGTCTGTTTAACTACATTTCTTTTGATATTTCCTCATATGTGAGATGTTTCAATTCTGACATCATCTTAGTTGATGTTCTCTGTATACTTTTTTTTATTTCAACACATGCATTTTCTTGTGAGGAGCCATTTTACTTCTGCATATTCCAATTTTCGTCTAAACATTAAAGTTATCATTTTTCTCATCATATCTTTATCTAGGAAGTGAAAAGCCATCCGTATATTTCTTAGCATCATGAATGTGTCACTAAATATTCTATCTATATGTTTCTCTGATAAGTTGCCTTGTATTATCACTCCCAAATTTTTTCTCTTCTTTTTCTATTGATATAATAGTTTGTCCATGAAGGTGTCATTTCACTGTATTTTCCCAGTTATATTTACCTAGCTGTAGAGTTGTTTAGTAGTTATAGCATCGTTCAAGCAAATTTCTTTTTGTAATTCCTTCTTGTGTTCCCTCAAATTTCTAGCCTCTTATTTTCTTCTCAATATTAGGTCTTTTCTATCTATTGTGGATTTACCTACTTGTAGTATACAGGGCCTGAGCTACATTCGTGTGGTCCTGTCTTCGTATCTATATTTGTCTAGTTTTTCCTCCTGTTGATGTACATTCTTTGCCATTATCACCTTTTCCTTCAGTCCATTCCAAATATCTATACTTCTTTTGGAAAACTGTACTTTTTTGTATCTTTCAAACTAATTCCTTCATGCAGTACTTTCTTGTGTCCCCCCAAATTTCTAGCCTCTCCTTTTCTTGTCAAAATTAGGTTTTTTCTATGTTTCCTTTCGGTTGTTCATCAATTTAAACATTGTGATTAAGTCACCTCTTTCTATTCTTTCTTTCAATGTTGTTAAGTGCATTTCTTTTAATCTTTCCTCATATGTTAGGTCTTCCAATTCTAGCACCATCTTAGTTGCAATTCTCTGTATTCTTTCTAATTTCAACACATGCTTTTTCTTGTGCGGGAACCATATTACTTCTGCATATTCCAGTTTTGGTCTGATCTTAGTGTTATAATTTTTCTCATCATATATTTATCTAGGAAATGAAAAGCCATTCGTATATTCCTTAGTATCATGTGACACCAAATATTCTATTTATATGTTTCTCTGGTGATAAGTTGTCCTGTATTACCACTCCCAAATCTTTCTCTTCTTTTGCTATTGATATAATATTTTTCCCTAACTTATACGTTCATGAGGATCTCATTGCATTTTTTCCCATTTCCAATACATGGCATTTTTTTTGCATTAAATTCCATTTCCCATGTCTTGCTCCATTCATATATCTGTTTATATCATTCTATAGCTCCTCACAATCCTTGTGGTTTCCTATCTTTCTTAATAATTTTGCATCATCTGCAAATAGACTTATGTAACAGCTTACTCCTTCTGTTATGTCATTTACATATATTAAAACATTATTGGTGCCAAAACTGATCCCTGTGGTACTCCACTTTTCACTTCTCTCCATTCAGATTTTTCATCCTTTACTACTATTCTCATTTCCCTTCCTTTCAGGTAGTCTTCAATTCAGTTCTTTAATGTTCCTTTCAATCCTCCAATGTGTTCCAACTTCCATAATAATCTCCTGTGCGGATCCTTATCAAATGCCTTTTTTAAGTTTAAATATATGCAATCCGTCCATCCATCTCTTTCTTGTGTTATATCTATTACTCTTGAATAAAAACTTAATAAGTTGGTGACACACGATCTTCCTGTTCTGAATCCATATTGTCTATCTGATATTATTCCTTCTCTTTTTAAGTAATCAGTTCATTGTTTCTTGATGACTGTAACTGTATGTATATTTTATCATTTCTTTGTTGATCTCATTTATATAAAGATATTTAGAAGGTTCAAATACTGTAAAGAAGGATCAGTAGATGCCTAGCTGTTTCATAAGTAAAGGCGATCACATTGCTTATAGAGATATGTTCACGTCACTCATTGCTGACAAGAGAAGCGCGCTCGCAGGATGTGATCGAGGTGAGATCTGTTTATTTCTTATATATTGTGGTATAAATTGACTGTTATGATGATTTATTGATTGTAAGCATTACTTGAAGTGTATGACAATGCCATGAGAATGTATGTGTATTCGTTCTGTGACTGGAAATGTATATTTCAGTTCTTTACGACATGGTAGAGCCAGCCAGACATGGCATAGCCAGACATGGTGAGGCAAAAGAGAGGACTGAGCTTCAATAAACGTCATCGGGAAATACGGGTTTCTGTTCACCCTGGTGAGGAAGCATGTCCTGCCATGCCTGTAAAACAGTTCACATTAATTGGAAGCCTGCGAAAGCCGCTACAGTAAAGAACTCGTAAGTAAAGGATATGTTTGAGCTTGATTTCAATGAAAGGAAGTCAGCTGATGTTCTATTATCGTATGAAGACAAAAGGTTTATGAATAAAATGAAAGCTGGAGTACATCAGCTGGAAGACAGGCATTACGAGTTGCCTCTTCCTCTTAAAAACGACAATGTCAAGCTTCCAAACAATAAAACTTTGGCAGAGCATAGATTAATTAGAAGCCTGCGAAAGCCGCTACAATGACCTTCTTACATATTTTGCATACTATGCTGGTCAATGACACTGGTCTATAATGAAGTGGTTCTTCTTTGTTTCCATTCTTGCAAATAGGCATTATATCAGCTCTTTTCCATTCTTTAGGGACTTTTCCTGTTTTAATAGAACACTGAATTATATCATGAATTGGTTCAGCCATTTCTTGTTTACACTCCTTCAATACATATCCTGATACTCCATTTGGTCCTATAGCTTTTCTTTCATCCAATTCCTTCATCATTTCTTCTATCTCTTTTTTACTTATCTTGATTTTCCACATCTCGTTTTCCCTCACTTGTCTTTGTGGCTTTTTAAAGTCATCAGTTGTAAATACTTTCTGAAAATTTTTCTTTAGCACTTCACTCATTTCTTTCGAGTCCTCATATACTTCATTATTTTCCTTCAATCTGGTTATAATTTCTTTGTGTTTTATTTTTCCATTAATAAATCTTTAAAACAGCTTCTGTTCTTCCTTGCATTTGTCAACTATATCTTTTTCATATCTCTTCTCTTCTTACCCTTACATATTCATTCCTTTCTAGTTTATATTCTTCTTTCCTTTATTGGATCGGTTTTCTTTTCATTCTCCTCCATGCTTCATCTCCTCTCTTTTTAGCTCTCACATTTTCCATTAAACCACTTTTTTTTTACCTTTTTCTTTTACCTTATAAAATGGAATATATTCATTTACTCCTTGCTTGTATATCATCAGGAAGAGATCATACTTCTCTTTTACGTCTTTTAATTCCTTCATTTTCCTCCAGTCAATTTCATTGAAAAACCTCTTCATTGCAGTATAGTTTGCTTTTACATAATTTTTTTCTTTTTGTATGATTCCTTCCGTTTGTCTTTTATCTCCCTTAATCTCAATTTCCAGGACCACATGGTCACTCCTTTCAAAGGGGCATTCATAATTAATATCGGTTTCTAGATTTATTCATTTAATAAATAAAATATCTAATCTTGATGGTTTATCTTCGCCTCTAAATCTTGTATTTTCAGTTACCCATTGAATCATTGTATTATTCATCGTTAGTCTCAATAATCTATTTCCCCATGTATTTTCACTTCCGCTTTCAAACGTCTCCCAATTTACTTCACTGCAGTTAAAATCTCCCACCAGTGTTACTCTGGTGGGTGGAAGGAGGGGTAGGGGAGGGAGGCAGAGGACTGGGGCAGGAAGAAGAGGACGTGGCTGGAGAGTGAGGGGCAGAGGCAGCGACATGGTGAGGAGAGGGGGTGAAGCCTAGGCGATGGGCTTCCTGACGGGCCTCACGTAACGTGAGACCGTCACGGAAGTGAATACCAGCGACCTCAGCCTCAAACTTATACGCTGGGCAGCCGCGGTAGAGAGCATTATGAGGGCCACCACAATTGCAGCAGCGCCGGTAGTAGCAGGGCATTCATCGCGGATGTGGGTAAAGCCACACAAAGGGCAGCGGAGAGCAGAGCGGCAGTGTTTCTCAAGGTGTCCAAAGCGCCAACAGTTTCGGCACTGGCGAGGAGGGACATAAGGCTGGACGGGGCGCAAGACGCCCCCAACGTAGACATGAGTAGGAAGATCGTGGCGCTTAAAAGAGATCTCAGCAACATTGGTGGGGTTTTTCTGGTGACCTCGGGGAGACAAGGTGTAGCAGCGAACGTTGACAGCGTCATACTCGCTGAGTAGATCGAGAGGGTCAGTATGACAGTCTGACCAAAGTTTGCCCCACAGCGGCGAGCAAAGACCCCAGCCTCGATGCCTACCGGCCCAGACACCCTCCAACCAACATAGGACGGCCCACGACGGGCAATCCCACTGGCGTCCGGCATCAGTGACCCACACCAGCCTACGGCCGGGATCATCTTGTCGGGCCCTGACGGACACGCAAGCCTCCCCCACCACATCAAAGTAGATCCCACGGGAGGGTCAATTCTTTAAATTGTTGTCTCTTCTTCATTCATACTCTTTTTAATGATCACATCTTTATATTCTGCAATGTCCTTGAGCTTGTAAGTCCTAGCTAAAATCTCTTCTGTTGCAGTCTGTTATAAGTCTCAGTTTGATTGGTCTAACACCACCTGCAATGTATGGATCTAACCTCATTACTTCCTCTACTTAGTCCTCAAATTTAGTATTCTCATCCTCATCATTTAATTGTTTTAGTATTTCCTTTATGCATTTGGTTTCTTCTTTTTCTCTCATTGTTCTCATAGGTATAACTTTGTTTCAATCCGTATATCATTACATTCTTTTTCTTTTCTGCTGTGTCTCTGACGAGGTTTTCATTAGTTTAATACTTTAATTACTTCTTTTTCCATTCTCACTTTGCTTTCCATTTCTTGTTGTTCAAATATTTCTTTTAAGCTAATTTTGTTCTTTTCTTTTTCTTCTTTCCAGGTTTTCCCTTCATTGTTAACAAAATCTTTAAATTCCTCTGTAATCACTTGTTTTGAAAATCTTTGAGTGTTCTTTAACCCGTAAAGTCTGATACGGCACCCGGGTACCATTGGCGGCAAAAATAGATACGGCACCCGGGTACCAGGATATTTAGCGACGCACCACAAATGCACTATAATTGATAACGCTGCCAAACTTGGTACACTGGTAGGCCTACCCTCCCTCACTCATCTTAGCGAGAAAATTCGGAACTAGGCCTACTACAAGAAAAAACAACTAAACAGTGCCTGTGTAAATATGTATATATAAATAATGTAAGGTAAATACTTTTAAAGTACAGTGAATAATATGGCTGTGAAATAAGTTATTATGAGTCTGTATATATGATACAACTACTAGAAATAAATAATAAGTGAAAATAATGAAAGTGGGGAAAATGGGACGGGGACTGCCAACTCACGCCACACTCCAACTTCCCGGCATTATTGTGGCGAAACTAACGTGATTATTACCGGAATGGTTTATGAGTATGTGCATTTGACATGTATCTTGATGAAAAAAATGTTTGCATGCAATTCTGTAAGACTCAATATTTTCTCAATTAATTAAGTTGGATCTGGGGGAGTGGGCCCATTACCTTAGGTCGGATTTACCAGGTTAAAGCTCCAATTTCACTTGTTAGTTTCAGAATCATCTTTACCCTCTCATCATTTACTTTCTTGAGATTTTCTATTTCATCATTCAGATGACTTTTTTTCATTACACAATTCATAGAAATTTGACTCGTTAGTGTTAATCCTCTCCAATAAATTTTCAAATGATTGTTTACATCCACTCACTTCTTCCCTTACTCCCTTGTTTTCACACTTCAACTTTTCAATCCACTCACTTCTTCCCTTACTCCCTTGTTTTCACACTTCAACTTTTCAATCTCCTTTACTCTCTCATCATTTACCTTCTTGAGGTTATCTATTTCCTTCTTCAAATCCTTTCTTTCCGTGTGCCATTCATTAAAAGTTGACTCAGCGACATTCATCCTTGCAAATAACTTCTCAACTGAATATTTACATTCGCTCACCTCCAACTGAACTCCTTTCATCTCAATCCTTGTTTTATCCTCTTCTGTCTCAGTGTATTATACCATGGATTGTTTCCATTACTCACCATTTCACATAATGGACTTTCCATGGTTAGGACCTTCCCAATTCACCTTTCCTCCACTCTAGACACGACCACAATACTGTACCAAACTCAGACCATATATAACTATAACTAACCCTGTTTTGAAGAGAGCATCCCTGGAAGGTATCCCCTGCATTGCGCATCAGCTGTGTGTATGTATTTACCTAGTTGTATTTACCTAATTGTATTTTACGGGAGGGGAGCTAAGCTCGCAAGATCCCATCTCTGTATCTCGTATTATCTAATTTAATCTTAAAATCATGTATCGTCTTCGCACACACCACCTCTCTGTCCAGACCATTCCATATGTGTGTGTGTGTGTGTGTGTGTGTGTGTGTGTGTGTGTGTGTGTGTGTGTGTGTGTGTGTGTGTGTGTGTGTGTGTGTGTGTGTGTTTGTGTTTGTGTGTGTGTGTAATTACATAGTTGTATTTACCAAGTTGGTCTCTGTGTATATTTGTCCAGTTTTTCCTTTTGCAATTTTTCCTTGTATTCCCTTCAAATAGCCTCTTCTTTTCTTTTCATTATTATTTTTTTCTATCAGTTTCCTCCTGGTTGTTCATCAATATATATATATATATATATATATATATATATATATATATATATATATATATATATATATATATATATATACAGTAAGAACGATCATCTCGCGCATAATTGGTACTGGACTATCGGCCGCGAGATGAAAAACCGCGAGATGAATGATATTGAAATACAGTGGAGCCTTGACTTACGAGTTTAATTCGTTCCGTGACCGAGCTCGTAACTCAATTTGCTCGTATATCAAATCAATTTTCCCCATTGAAATTAATTGAAATGCCATTAATCCGTTCCAGCCCCCAAAATACCACCCAATTTTTTGTTACGTGTTTTTAAATAAGAAAAATGTATTTATAAATAACAAATATTGTATAAAAACATAATAAAAGATAATGTAAAGCAAATCAGCATGAATGGCTTGTGCCTTCTCGCAGGTGATACCCTCCGTCACGGTATCTCCCGCAAGCTCCTTCTCTCTCACCCACATCAATAGCATATTCTCCATCTTTTAATGGACAGAGGTCCGGAGCTTAGAAATTATTTTAACGCCCTTGGCTGGTGTTATAGCCTTTATCGACTCCTGCTTCAATATGATACATATCGTAGAAGTACTGCGCTCGTATTGCCTCGCCAAGTCGATTACTGGCACACCTTGCTCGTGTTTTTCTATGATTTCACGCTTTATTTCGATAGACATCATCCTTTTCTTCTTTGCACCGCTGTCCTTTCCTCTCACTTTCTTAGCACCCATGGTTACAAACAAGAAATTTGGTAAAATAAATGCACAAAAGCACAGAACGCGAGCACAACAGAGATCCTTACGCGGCGAGGTAAACACAAGCAGAGAACGAATTTTGCATGGGAGAGCTGGGTGGGCGTATGGCTGCGTTTACTAAGACAATACTACACCCTCCGTATTGCTCGGTGACAAGATTAGAGGTTTGTAATATTTCGTTTAATTATAATAAATAAGCATTTCATGGTAACAAACTATAATATTTTATATGTTGGCACTAAGCTCCTGTAGGCTTGCTACTGTAGCGTGCAGTATTGTCTAGTGAACGCAGTCCTGAACATGACTCGTACCTCAAATTTTGGCTCGCAATTCAAAGCAAAAAATCGACCGAGTGACGGCTCGTGTCTCAAAAAACTCATATGTTGGGGCACTCGTAAGTCAAGGTTCCACTGTACATGTAAATAGTATAATTGGTTCTTAGGTATGGTGCATAAGATTCTTATAACTCCCATTAACGCTCCAAGAATACAAAATATTTTGCCGAAAATTCACACATACAAGGTTATGCATAATCTGTATGATAATAAACAAGATTGAACACTTTGACTATTAATAAAGGTTCAAATATTATTCCACTTACGTTGTGAGAGTCTGTGACTGGCTTGAGTAGCCTGGCAGTGGTGGAGAGCAATCGTACTGTTGATTCAGGACAGTTAAACTTACGCATAATATCACATGTTCTTGCACCACTGTTCATTATCTGAACCATTTCTTTCTTTTCCTGGAGTGTATATTTCCTGAGCTTCACCCCCTTGCGATACTCACGCTTCTCTCCTCCACCACGTTTTTCACCACAGTTTCCACCACTACCACTCATAAAACTCCTGTTCCTTGTTATTACAGTGTATTGTACTTCCACTAGAACGTTTTCACTAGAACACCAAAAGTAAATATGCTCCACAGCACAACAAAATAGCAATATTGTTGTTGACCCAGCTCCTGCCGTGACACTATCAACCCAAACCAACCGTTTAACTGGCGCGCTGATCTATGCGCATGCGCGAGATGTTCGTTTGGCACCGCTAGATGGCAGAAGGCGGAAAATTTAAAATAGATGCGAGATGCTAAAGTCGCGAGATGCTAAAGTCGCGAGACTATATTACGCGAGATGACCGTTCTTACTGTATATATATATATATATGTATATATATATATATATATATATATATATATATATATATATATATATATATATATATATATATATTGTAATTAAGTGACCATTTTCTCAACTTTCTTTTAATGTCAGTTAGTTAATTAATGCAAAAAAAGCAAGCGCCAGACATCAGAAATCATATGGCACTATGTTAGTCTAGAAGGTAGACGGTATAGCAGAGATGATGGTAAGTGGTTAGATCAAATAAAGGATGTGTGTTTGTTGTAGGAAGGAAATTATGTTGCCTAAGTGGAAATGTGGTGATTCTGTAAGAATATCATTAAGGCAGGGAGGGTTGGGATAGATGAGTTAAGTGAGGGAAAGCTGTAGCTCGTGCAGCAGTGTAACAGACAGAAAATCAGAATGTGAGGTACAGAGAGGGAGGCATTACAAGTCATACAGAGAGTCAGTGGAGTATGTGAGTGAGGTTGGTGCGGCCAATACGTAATCGTGTAAGTGTGGCTGTAGTAGCAATTAACCTCAAACCTTCACAACAGATTCAAGAGATAACGTAAACACTTGAGGCGTCACTATAAAAATTCTGAAAACCTACACCAAATAACAGATGAGGCAAGTCCATCTGTGGGTGGGTGGGTGGGTGGGTGGGTGGGTGGGTGGGTGTGTGTGTGTGTGTGTGTGTGTGTGTGTGTGTGTGTGTGTGTGTGTGTGTGTGTGTGTGTGTGTATTTACCTAATTGTATTTATCTAATTGTAGCATACGGGGGGGATAGCTCATGCTATCCCGTCTCTGTTGTCCCAATAATTATCTAGCTTCCTTTTAAAACCATGTATTGTTGTTGCTTCGGTCACTTCTTTATCCAGGGCATTCCAAGTGTCGATAATTCTATGTGGGAAACTGTATTTCTTCACATCCCTCCTGCAAGTCCCTTTCTTCAATTTCTTCCTGTGTCCCCTCGTGGTTCGCTCGTCCCGCACTATCAAATCATCTCTGTCATACTTGTCGATTCCTTCTATAAGTCTAAACATTACAATTAAATCTCCTCTCGTTCTTCTATGTTCCAAAGACTTCAAACCCAATCTCAATAATCTATCTTCATAAGGGAGGTTTTCCAAACTAGAAACCATTTTTGTTACTGCCCGTTGGATCCTCTCCAACTGTTTAATATCCTTCTTCAAGTTCGGTGACCAGACCACTGCTGCATATTCCAACCTTGGACGAATCATAGTGACAATAATTTTCTTCATCATATCCTCATCAATGTAGGAAAATGCCACTCTTATATTCTTAAGCAAATTGTAGGTTTCCCCAACAATTTTATTTACATGCCTTCTCGGTGACATATCGTCCATAACAATTACTCATAGATCTTTCTCTGTATTTCTTCTTTGGATGTTTTCTTCCCCCAACTTGTAAGCTCCAACTGGTCTGTTTTTGCTTTTCCCAAACTCCAATACACTGCATTTCCTTGCATTAAATTCCATTTTCCATTTTTTACTCCATTTGTATATCTTATTCAAGTCCTCTTGAAGCACGTCACAGTCCTCCTTTTTCTTCACCCATTTCAAGATCTTTGCATCATCAGCAAACAGACTTGTATAACTTTCTAATTCTTCAGCTATATCGTTTATATATACTGCAAACATTACTGGAGCCAAAACTGATCCCTGAGGGACCCCGCTGTAGACTCTTTTGTGTGTGTGTGTGTGTGTGTGTGTGTGTGTGTGTGTGTGTGTGTGTGTGTGTGTGTGTGTGTGTGTGTGTGTGTGTGTGTGTGTGTGTGTGTGAGTGAGTAACATGCATGTAGTATAGTGTAAAAATAAGAAGAGTACAGTGCTCCCTCCAATTTTGCGGAAAATTGGTTGACACTGCAGACCGCAAAATCCGAATTCGCAAAATTAGAATCATTTAACCTAATGGGGAAAATTGAATATGGTCGACATCGTCAGTGACGGTCCAATTTTTGGTGATTTTGGCCATATTTTTGACCTTGTTTGTACACAAATCCATGTAATTATACATCCTACAATAAAGAAAAACAAACATTATCATTGTTTATAAGAAATTCAATCTAAATTACCATTTTACTGTATCAAGTAAATAATGTTCGTGCAATGGCAACGACTGTCAAACCACCATGAGTTTTTACCACTTGCTCAATTTGTCCACTGTTTTTAAACACCATTCCTACAGTAGACTCACCCACCTCAAACTCTCTGGCAATATCACAATTTCTTTTACCCTCTTTTTCATCTTAATTATTTTAATCCTCTGGTCCAAACTTAGCTTCTTGTTCTTCTTGGCTGGGGGCGTCATGTTGCATATTATTAAACACTAATAAACGGTATCACACCTCAAATTTGCGGAAAGAAATCCAATATTGCGAGACCGTGATGAATGTGTGCGCGGGAAAAAATAAACAATAGGCACGGAAGAATACAGGCCTCAGAATGGCCCAACATTACGTGCGGAACTGCGTGGAAACCCCATTTTGTCCAGGCGTTACCCGCAAAATTTGAGTTACATCGCAAGACTAGTTTCACAAAAAAATTTATTTTGGGGTCTCGGTTGCAAAATTGGAGTGCACAAAATTGGAGGGAACACTGTATGTCTTTAGAGCGCATGCTGCAACTGTTCTCTCGTCTTACTGAGACACAAAAGGAAATGGTCAGGAATGGCACAGGAAGTGTATGTCAGCAGCAGGGTAGCAGTGGTTCCTCACCTCCTGGTGTGTACCAATATGAGAGTAATTGACACCAAATCGGCAGGTGTCTAACTGCCTTCTTCCAGAGAAGTGCTCTTTCTGGAAGGACATGGGCCCTATGACTTTCCAAAAATAAAAACAAAAAAATGGTTCAGTCTAAACATATCCTGACCAGAGCAAGCTAATACCTTCCCCACCAGTATGCATCATCCCATGTTTGAAGAATATACAATGCATGCAATTCCACTGAGATCTTAGGTTATGTGGCACCAACGGACTGAAATCTGTACCTTGGATCTGGGAGGTTTTGAGGTTGACACACAGCTCACTACAGCAGCAATAATGACCAGTGCCTGCACAACTTCAGCTCTGCAGCCCATGTTTCTTCCTTTAGGAGAATGCACAAGTTAATTAAGAAAGTAATTAGTAAATACTTACATATACATATATATACATATATATATATATATATATATATATATATATATATATATATATATATATATATATACATATAATATATATATATATACACACAGAGAGAGAGAGACATATATATATATATATATATATATATATATATATATATATATATATATATATATATATATATATATATGCAAATGCACTTTATATATATATATATATATATATATATATATATATATATATATATATATATATATATATATATATATATATATATATATATATATATATATATAAACATTAAAATGTATCCATCAGTAAATGTCAAATCTACACTAACCAAGATAGAACTTCAAACTAAAGGAAGATAACCCAGTGTTTGAGGCAAAACTAGAATAACTCCGTGCAAGTCTTAAAGATTTTAAGAGAGGAACTATAACATTTATTTTTTAGAGAGAATCAGGTAGAATGGTTCGAGGCAATCTTTTTAGCAGCACACAAAATTGGTAGGGGATACAAAAATTCTACCACCATAATTCATGTGGTTTGTGAAAGGTGACAAAAGGGATGGAGAGCGGGGTCTGGGAAGTTCCTCCTTGGTATGTACTCCTATGAAAATATAAGGCACACAGGGAAAAGGGAGAGTAATATGTCTACAAACCCTGAAGACTGCATCTCTGAATGCATTTGGATGTAGTAGTACGCTTGAGGGTAAAAGGGTGATTGAAAAAATGCTTGTGGAGCAAAAGTTAGCATTGAGTGAAACTAAACTAAAAAGGAAGGGTGAATGTGAGTTTGGGTGTGTGAGTGGAATGATGTCAGGTGAGATCAGAGGGAGAGCAAGGGAAGGAGCCACATGGCCTTAATGGGGAGTCTGGCAATAAGACAGTGTGTGGTGGAAAGGAAGAAAAGGCCATCAAGGCAGATATAGGTGACAGTAAAGTTTGGTAGAGTTGTGGGTATTTGCATCTGCTTATGGTACAGGTAGTGCGAGGGAAGAAACAGAACAGGAGGCCTTTGGAATTATTTGGATGACCGAATGAGTGAGTTAATGTGAATAAAGTAAGCACCAGACATCATAGGTTATATGGCGCTATGTTAAGTCTATATGTGATGACAATGGAGATGAGGATGAGTTAGATCATTTACATTGATGATGTCACATTCAGATTTAGTAAGAGTTAGACCAAGATTTATGTTAATGAGTGTGCCTTGTTTTTTTTGTTTTTTTGAGTGTGTGTGTGAATGTTAACTAATATTACTCTTTATTGCATCAGGAAATTTTAAGAAATTTTAAGAGTTCATTTTTAGTATTTGCTTCCACAGAATATAGTTTTTTACCTTATCCTTTTTATTTTTTCATTTAATCATATTATTATATACTTTGGAGACAAATGCATAATCAAAGATTTATAATACAGCTCCCAGAAATATTAATGGCTATATTATCACAAAATATTGCTTCAGATGTACCTTCCCTACTTGTTACATGAAGCAAAATAGTGGTACCAGGATATAGTTAAGAAACTCATTAAAAAATACTTTCCATTACTTTGTACTTTTTATATGTTATAGAGGACACTTATCAGGTAGTAAACAGTTGGTAGAATTTCTGCTGCAATTAGTGAGAGGTTCAACCCCTTTTTTGAGAAAATGCCTGGATTAAGTTATTAAGTTGAGACGTGTACCAAAAGTGATGGTAAGGGAAATGAAAAAGGATGACCGGCTTAGCCAAGGATGTGAGATAACAAGGAAGTAATAATAATAACTTTTGTGAGAAATATAAACTAGTGATAAATTAATACATAAGGATATATTGAGAGGAGAGAATAAACTATGAAAAGATCATAATAGAAAAATGCAAGGATGAATCAAAACATTCCTAGATTTGTCACGAAAAAAAATCAAATTAAGAGGGGAATAAACGGACTTTAGGTGGATGGCACGATATATGAGAATACATCTCTACAAGCCGAAGTGATGAATAATTTATTCTTGTCAGTCTATACAGATCATATACAATGAACTTATTAAGCTTTTACTTCAGAATGATTGATGTACTACAAGAGAAGAAATATTGGGTCAATTGTATCTACCAAGACCTTACAAAGGCTTTCGACAAAATTCAACATAAATTATCAAATATTAAACTAGAACACATTGTAGGATTGCAAGGTAGACTCTTAAATAGGATGGAAGATAACCTGAGACAGAGAAATGAGAACAATAACGAATGAAGAATTGAACAGATGTAAAGTAATGAGTGGATTCCCTCAAAGGTCAATATTGGCATCAGTAATGTTCATGGTTTACATAACTGATATAGTGGAAGCAGTTAACAGCTATTGTTACGACCACTTCCATTTTTACTACCTCTCTCATTTTCTCGTTGTCCCCTTTTTTTCATATCCTTCTCCTCTATTTGATTCAATTTTCAGCTTCACTGCTTCTTTTCTGGTTTCAAAGCTTTGATCACATGCTTTATTGAGTTATATTCAAAGCCTTGGGCGGGCAAGCCTGTTTTGCAGTGACCTGAGCTGCCAACCCAACCACAAAGGTATCAAAGCCTTGTGATATGGTGTACTTTTGTGTGTTCTGTACCTGGATCTTAGCAGTCTTCTCTTCTTTAAGTGTTGTGAGTATTGACGTTGTTGTTGTTGTATGTACCCACCACTGTTTCATACTTATTGTGTATTTCCTTGGTATTTTATGTGTGTCAACCATATACCGTATTTCCCGCCATATAAGATGCACCATTAATTTGGCAAGGAATGCTTAGGAAAAAACTAAAACCCCACTTTTTCCCAAGGCTTCGTAGCCCGCCCCCCACCCAGTATATATATATATATATATATATATATATATATATATATATATATATATATATATATATATATATATATATACACACAGGTTGAACCTCCCAAATCTGGCAAATTCCGGACCTGAGGCTTGCCGGACCTCGGAAAATTCCGGACTACAGGTGGTCCTTAATACAGTTCGCCTAAGCTTAAACCACTGTATGAGAGCACTGTCTAAATCACTGCTTTTCCCCTCTTTAAGTGTTTTACGAATCTCCATGCTCTTCTTACTGTCAGATTCACTGTAAAACTTAAGAAGTTGAATTTTCTGCTTCTTAATATCATAAACAGTTGATGACCCAATGCTGTACTGTTGGCATAGGGTCCGCACTGAGACACCTTTATCTAGCTCCCTCAACAGGTCCACCTTCCGTTGTACTGATATTGTCATATATTTGCGCTTTTTCTTAGCTTCACCAACAACACTTCCTGGTCGCTTGGGAGCCATATTTAGGGGCAAATATTACAGAAATATAGTAAATGTTAACACCTGAGGGGTGCTTCGCAGTTAACACAATGAATTTCGCCGCTGCACTAACCCAGAATGACCGTGCTCCAGAATGACAGAGCACAGCGTCGCCGCGTCCTAACGGCCGTCCAGCAAATTAAAATCATACGGGCAAATTTAAATTATTCCGGCACATTTAAATTATGCCGAATTACAAGAGTTGCCGGATGACGGAATTCCGGATTTGGGAGATTCAACCTGTATATATATATATATATATATATATATATATATATATATATATATATATATATATATATATATATATATATATATATACACACACTAGTTCCCCCTCCATCACGGGGGATACATTCCAGACCTTCCCAAGAAGTAAAAATCCGCGAAATAGAAATACTCTATTCAAATATATATACCCTAGGCATGTTTTTTATAACTTTTAGTTACTTTTAAAATCATTTTAAGGTCTTTAAAAAACACTTTTAAAACAATAGAAACATATCTAAACACATTAAAGATATTGGAGAGCAAGAGCAATGGATAACACAAAAATATTGTACAAACAGTATAAAAAACAGTGTACTCACCAGCAAAGAAGACGATCATTTCACTGATAAACAATTATCATATTAATTAAAAACACATTGAAATCTATCAGAATAATATAGATTTGTCTTGAAAATAAGAGGTATTTCTTTACAATTACCGCTCCACCTCTTTCTTTTTTCTCTCCTTCCCTACATACTCTACATATTGTACTCAACACATCTGTGAAGGTTTCAAGCGATGCTCACCATTATTTACCTCGCAAAACGTCTTTCAAGTTATGTTATGTTATGTTAAGTTACGGTTAAGTTAAGGTTGTTAGTTTAGATTACAGTTATGTTATGGTTATGTTAAGTTAGGTTAGGTTCAGTTCAGTTATATAAGATTTTTACATTATATTACTCAAAAGTTAGGGTTCTCAAACTTAGATTATACCTTAGAAATATACGAGATATCAAACTTAATAGGGCTTACAGAAAAAAGGCGAAAATACGGAACCACGAAAATTAAACTACGATATAACGGTGAATTAGTGTACATATAAATGAGGTTAAATCTCCACATTTTCCTTGAGCTTCATTGTCCTCTCCTCAAATCATAACTTTGATTTACTTTGATTGAAGTTCTGGTAGAATCACCACGGCTAACTTGCTAGTCCGCCGCCTCCACACATTTTTTCTGCCTTCATATACTGCAGTTGGTCGACTATGCAGTTTGATGCTGCACCCCGTGGACTTAGGCTGTGTGGAATGGGAGGCTCGTCTGGTACATCTTTCAGGAATTTACCGAGCCTCCTTTTGAATGCTTCAATGCTGCATCTTGTTGCGTCCCTGATTTCCCTCGGCAAACAATTGAAGAATCTTGGACCGAAGTTGTTAAAGAGTTCCGCTTCAACTGTTTTTAGTCGTTGTGAGACCGAGGTGAGAGCTTTTCTGGAGCATGTTCTCCCGAACCTGGGGTGGGTCTGGCTCTTGACAGCATCTTCCTCCCGTGGAGATGGACAAGGCACCATGCCTTCGATGATCTTCCAGGTATATATAATGCAATAGCGCTCTCTTTGTCTTTGTAGGGAGTACATGCCCAGCATCTTAAGTCGGTCCCAGTAGCTCAGGGATTCATTGGCTATTTTCCTGGTGAACAACCTCTGAACCTGCTCCAGCTCCTGTATATCTTTTATCCTGTAGGGGCACCATAGCTGACATGCATACTCCATTTATGAGACCACCAGGGACTTCCAGAGTGGGAGATGATTTGGGTCTCTTGACAGGATGGTACGGAGAATCCAGCCTGACATCTGTTTGGCTGTTTTGGTGACCTTTTGGATGTGTTCACTGAAGGTACAATCTTTACTCATCCACACTCCGAGATCTTTGAGGTAGTCCTTCCCTTCAATGGGATCTTTACCTGCAGCGTAGGTGTTTTCCTGCATGATTTTGTTGGTACCATATCGTAGGATTTCAAATTTTTCATTGTTGAATGACATGTTTGTCGATGCCCATGTGTATATCTTCTCTAGGTCCCCTTGTAACATCTTAATATCTTCTTTCGTTCGGATGGCCTTGGAAACCCTAATGTCATCTGCAAATGATGTAACCCTCGAATGTGTCACTCCATGGTTGATGTCCCCTATCATGACAAGAAACAGGAGAGGGCCAAGTACCGATCCTTGGGGTACACCATTTATTACCTCTGATCTAATGGATTGTGCACCCTCCACCATGACCCTCTGGACTCTCCCAGTAAGGAAGCTATGGATCCAGGTTCCGAGCTTCCCACTGATTCCCCTCTCTTTCAGCTTGTGGAGGAGAACTCCGTGATCCACCTTGTCGAATGCCTTAGCGAAATCTAGGTATATGACATCCGACATTTGTTCCGTTTTTCACCTCTTCTAAGACATTTGAGTAATGGTCTAGGAGCTGGGAGAGACAGGACCGTCCTTTCCTGAATCCATGTTGTCCCGGGTTAAGGTGATTCTTTGTTTCAAGATGGCTTATCAGGTTCTTTCTCAATATTCGTTCAAAGATTTTCATAATGTGGGAAGTCAATGTCACAGGTCTATAGTTCTTGGGAAGAGCCCTAGAACCCCCTTTGAATATAGGGATAACTTTTTCTTCAGTGAGGGATGCTGGGATTGTTCCTGTGTCCAGTGATTTTCTCCACAATATGTATAGGGACTTCGATATGCCGTCCTTGCAGTTCTTGAGAAAGATGGCTGGTATGTTATCGGGTCCTGGTGCGGAGTTGTGTTTTATTTCATTAATGGCTTCCTTGATGTCCTCCTCTGTAAATGCAACGTCTGTGATATCGTCTTCATTTGTTTGATCGATGCGGAAAAACTGTGATGGGGCAATGATTTTTTCAGGCAGTGGGTCGCTGTACACTGAGGTATAATGGTTTTGTAGTATATCTGCTACTCGTATGGGATCATTTATCACTTCACCATTTTCATTTTCCATGGGCCCAATTTTTGCTTTTACGGTTAATTTTCTTTTGGCATACGAGAAAAAATATTTTGGGTTTCTCTTTATTGCCGATATTGCTGTTTTCTCTTCCAGTTCTCTCTGCTTTCTATGTGATTCTTCAAGTTTCTGTTCTATAGACAGTATCTGGTTTTCAATGTTATCTCTTAGGGAATCACTGCTTACCAGCATTTTACTTAAATTCTTTTTCAATTTTTTTCGTTTTCTCATTAGAATTTTTCTGTCCCTCGGTATCACCTGTTGTTTCACTAACCTCTTTTTTGGAATATGATTTTTGCAGACTGAATCACATACGATCATGAATTTTTCCAGGATTTCTTCTGTCGACCTTTCATTTTCTAGCATATCCCAGTCCACTTCGTTAAGTTCTGCATTTACGTTTTCCCAATTTGCATTTTTATTGAAGAAGTTCAGAGACTTTAGACCACCTTCCACATTATTGATCAATTTTGATCCGACTGACATTTCTTTGGTTGTGTTAGTTTTCACTTCCACAAAACTATGGTCAGATATGATGGTTTTCAATATACTCTGACTGTAGATCAGGTCCACATTATTCACAAAAATTAGGTCGAGGATATTGTGCTTTCTTGTCGGTTCACTAATGATTTGCTCTAAGAAGGTGTCCTCAACTAAGTCCATCAGTAATTTTGCTTGGTCTTGGTCGTCATTTGTTCCACCGACAATCTTTCCTGAAGGCCACTTGATTATTGGTAGGTTGAAGTCTCCTAGGAACAATATATTTATGGGTTCTGCACTGACCTCCCTCAATTTTTCTTTCACTTTCTCTAATGTATCAGCGAACCTTCGTTTCCCTGATTTTGATAGTCGGTACAGAACTGCTACTATCTGTTGTCTTTTCTTTATTTTCACTATGAGCAGTTCATTCATACTATCCGAGTGGAAGAGGAGTATTTCAACACTGGGTGCAATATCATCTCGGATATATAACACTACTCCTCCATGACTTCTATTTTTCCTATCTGTGCGGAACAGGGTGTAATTCACAGTTTTGACCTCTTCATCTTTTATGTCTGGTGTTAGGTGAGATTCTGTTAGGGCTATAAATATGTAATCACTTTCTGAAGCCAATTCGGCAATATATGGGACTTTACTGTGATTTTTTATTGGATATAAACCCTGTATGTTGCACAATAGGAAGTTTTCTAGCAATTCGCTGGTCTGATCACTGGTGTTGGTGTGTACCAATGGTGTTGTGGATGCCATGCATATTGTTGACCTGGTGGTATTGGTGTCAACCTGAGGGTGATCGGGTATTGGTGTCTACCTGAGGGTGATCGGGTGTTGGGGCTACCTGAGCTGTTTGAGGCTGTTGGTGATGTTGATTTGCAAGTTGCTGGAAGATTTGCTCCATTCTTGTTTGGACATTGATCATGTACTGTTGGATTTGCAGTCGATCTAAAAAATCCTCCGATTTCTCAGATTTGTTATTATTGCTGGATGTGCCAGATTTTCTTGGGTTCATCCTGTTCTGCCTGTCTTGTGAAGGTATTTCGTCGGTGGTGTCATTATCCTTTTTGTCCCAGTAGTGTGGGTGTAGTGGCATTTCACTCTGTCACATACTCCCTCATTTAATGACATGTAACACATTCTTGGGTGGTAGTTTGTGCACTGCTTACCTTTGTTGCAACCCTTGTCCTTGTTTAGTCCAAAATTGAGCAGTTTGGGACAGGGCTTTGGATGTACATACTTGCATCCTTTGCCACTTGCGTGGTGCCAGCAGCTGTTGATCCTGTAGTAGCGGCAAATTGTTTTTTTCTTTGCTACAGCTGCTTCTGTTTCGCCTCTAGTTGGTCTTGTTGTTATTTTCCCAGAGTTTTCTACCTGACTAGCTGGACTGGTATTTGTTACCTCAGTCTGTGTCAGTATGTTAAGGTCAATGTCAGGTATACTGCTAGGAACCTCACCAGAGTTAGGCCTATCTTCGGGAACAATGCTGTCTGAATCAGGTGAGACTGGTGGTAATACCTGGCCTACCGTCTGGGACTGGGAGTCAAATTGGTCTATGTCCCCTTTCTCTGCTGTTAGGTCTTCCTTGATGTCCTCTTTCTCTGCCGTTAAGTCTTTCTTGAGGTCACTCAGGAGCTCATCGTAAATGCATAAATTCATATAAATTTCATTCTGGGGTCATTGGGGAACTTGTATGTCAAACAGGGATGTTTTGGTGCTAGCATAGTACCAGTAATATCTACGCCAAGGCCTACAAAAACCTAACCATCGTGGTAAAAGATACTGGGTATTTATAGGGGTGGTGATTGGGGAGAAAAAAAGTGTCTCATATAGTTGGAAATATGATATTAATTTTCTATATATTAAATTATTTTTGGATTCACATTGCTGTACACCTACATGAACACTCTACACCTGTGATACCCTTATGCTATAATTATCATTCCCTGTGTATAAGATTTGTGCGGTTATTTTTTTTTTTTTTTTTTTTTTTTTTAATTTTTTTTTTTTTTTGGTTATTCAAACAACTATTCTTTGTGAAACGTTCATAGTTTTTCTTATCAAAGATCCCCCCTTAATCCTTAAGGTTCGACTGACGGAAATTTCCGTCGGGACGTAGAGTCCAGCTGACGAAGATTTCCCTCGGGACGTAGAGTCTGGCTGACAGATATTTGTCATAGCTACTTTTTAGCAAAACAGGCCTACCTCCGTCAGCCAGACTCTATTTGCCAACGGAAATATCCGTCAGCTAGACCCTAAGGGTTAAAGGCTTTCAGTTATTTACTTTGTTGACTGTTGCATACTTATTTCTTAGTGTTTAGTGATTTTGCGTGTGTAGCAGGATAAATCGGACATATCGGATCTTCGGATATAACGACAAGGGGTTCCCCCAATTGATCCGATTTATAGAGGGTTTACTGTATATATATCTATATATATATATATATATATATATATATATATATATATATATATATATATATATATATATATGCATACAGCAGAACCTCGCAATACTAGCTAAATTCGTTCCATGACAAAGCTCGTATTGCGATTTATTGGTTTTACAAATTAATTTCTACCATTGAAATTAATTGAAATATAATCAATCTGTTCTAGCTCAATAAAAAAAAGCCTAAAATCTTTTTTATGGGTTTTTAAAACAGAAAAAGTGCACATCTTCGATATGCTTCAATCTTATTGGCTTGCTAAGTTCACTACATGGACTCCTCTCCCATGATTTTCAATTATTTCCTTCTTCAACTTTATAAAAAAAAAAATTTTTCTTCTTATCAGCACTATGCTTTGCACTAACCTTCTTCAGACTCATGGCTACCACAATTAATTAGAACAAAATAATGCCAAAAAATCCACGAAGGAGAAAAATCACTAGAACAAAACGATCGTGTTGCCTCAATGAGATGAACACGTGATCTGTGAGAGTGGAGGCTGTTACTGTTAAGGGAGCGCGTGCGAGTTCAGTGCTGATTATCAGCGGCTATTAGGAATCTTGCTCGTACACCAGATTTCCATTCGTATTTCAAGACAAAAAATACTCACAAGCTGCAGCTCGTTAAGCAAAATACTTGTACAATGGGGTACTCGTACTGCAATGTTCTACTGTGTGCATATGTATATGTATATATATATATATATATATATATATATATATATATATATATATATATATATATATATATATATATATATATATATATATACAGAACTTGCGCTGGCAGTCGCCAGCGATACAATTTGCGATAAAATAAAAACAATGGCAATAATTATATCACATTGGTGATTTTCTTGGTGACAGTATATTTTATTCTTTATTCTGTAATATTGCGTGGATTGTTTAGATCCGCACACATTGACAGAATCCACTTACCCTAAACACAGCATGCCCTGCAAAATATTGCACGTATATGGGCAATAATTAGTGTATTTGATCGTTAGGTTAAGTTTCCGTTTAGGTTAGATTAGGGTTAGGAATTAAGTTATTTATGCCGTCCAACGATTCTAAATGCAAGAAACCACATTATCTATTGGATGAAGCGACCTAACTTAACCCTGGGGATTTCTAAGCTAAAATAACATGGCAGCGAATGTAAACAACCCTGCAGCCACCAGCCAAACACCAGCACAGGATGATGGTGCCCAGACCAACTCCCCTGACAACAGCATGGTAGATTCATCTGTAACAGTGGAAGACAAGGATATTTATCCATGTGGGGTGTGCCAGGCCCACTGTCAGGCAGGTATAAAGTGCAACAGTTGTCACATGTGGCTCCACTACCACTGCACACTCCTACCCATATATTACCTCATAGCCCTCACCAACTCCTCCAAAAGATATATTTGTCAGGCATACACTAAAAATTCCTATTCAAACTATGGAAAACAGTGCGACGAACTTGAGAAGTGTATCTCAGAAGCGCATAAAGCATGCCAAACTCCACCACAAACAGTACCTGATACCCAAACAAACCATACAAATCCAGCCCAGCCTACCTCACACACACACCATACACATCACACAACCAAGAACACCAGAGGATGTTCTGGGTAGCACACCAGAAGATATAGATCTGAGCAACATCCCTCCTAGCCACACTAACCCCAGAGAGGACCAACACCACCCTCACACTAGCTCAGACCAACACACAAATCAGGTGAAAAATTAGCTTCAAAAGTCACTATGTAGGTACCACAAGAAAGGTATTTGCAAATTTGGTGCCTCTGAAAAAAAACAGCCCTTTCACCCATCCACACCTTTGTGAAAGGTTCATTAGGAATGGCTAGGGACATCAAGGGTGCAAACGTGGGCCACAATGTAAATACCTTTATCCCCATATCTGTAATGACTCATGGCAGAAAGGGGAATGTCTCAAGTCTAACTGCATATACATTCATCTACAAGGAACAAAGACTAAAACAGAGACCCCAAAATCAGACACAAGCAAAAAGCACGACAACAGGAGATGCTCCCAAAAAGGACCAGAAAACAACAGAATAAACCCAGGCATCTTCAGTAACTGAAGTATTAGACATCAGTTTTTTAGACATGATGAGAGACATGAGAAACACTGTCTTCACACTACAACAAACAGTGGAAGCACAAGGCAAGTGGATGACAAACTTGTCACCCCACCCACCACACACACCTCAGGGCCTGCTAAAAGGCCCACAAGTCGCACAAGTCCCGACACACCAGACCCTCAGCTCCCCACTGGTACCTGCCCAAGTAGCATCCTGGCCACTCCACACCATACCTCAAATGCTAAGCTTATGAATCCATCAGAGACCATACTAATGGCCAACATCCAAGGTCTTCTACCAAGATCAAACAAAAGCAAAATCTTTCTTGATTGAACTTGCAAAACTTGAAGAGTATGCAATGATTGCTCTCACAGAATCCCATCTTAAGAACAACATAAACATTACAGAGATAGGTATAGAGAACTACACAACCTTCAGGGCAGACAGAGGCAACAGATCACATGGAGGCATAATTATGTACATAAGAAATGACATTGCCATAAGTGTCAAGGAACTACTGATCTACTCGAATGGAACAGTAGAGATAATAGTTGTGCATATCAAAAAATGGGCAACAGTCCATGCTAATATATACCGCCCGCCAAACTGTGCCAGGGATAAATTCATTGACGTCATACAAAAACTGCGAGCCTCCCTGGTATCACTACCACCACCACTGCCAGAGTTGATCATCACCGGAGCACTACTAGAACTGACAAACTACATTTTCCTACACCAAGAAATAGAACATCCCACTCGGCAAAACAATGTTCTGGACCTACTGTTCACTAACAATCATGAATTGATACATGCATACAGTGTACAAAAGACCATCTTCTCTGACCATAACCTAATCACAGCCACCACAAATAAGAGGAAAAATAAGCAAATAACGGCTCCTGAAGATTGCCTAACTCATTTAATTGGAGACTCAACTTCAACAAAAATATTAAATGGGAGGCCTTGAACAATGAGCTGAAATCCATTAACTGGGACAATATGATGTCAAATAAAGATCCAAACCAAATGCTGGAAACCCTAACTGACAAAGTGTACCAGTTATGCACAGCCCACGTCCCTCCAAAAGTACACAAGAGAAAAGGTGGTAACAACACCATTACAAGGGACAGGAAAATACTAATGAGGAAAAGAACAAAACTAAGCAAGAAACTCAAAATTATGCAACATTCATGTTCTCCAAATGCCATATCAACACACATTGAAGAAATAGAAGTCAAACTTAAAAGCTCTTACGAAGCACAAAGGAGAAGAGAAGAAGCTCTGACAATTTCAACAATCAAGACAAATCCCAAACTCTTCTTTAGCTACGCTAGAAAATTTGCTTCAACACCCACCTATAGAACCCCTCGCATCTGCAGATGGGAAGATAGAAGATGACCCAGAAAAAACATGCAACATCCTAGTAAAATGGTATGAATCTGCCTTCAGCATTCCCAACCAAAGCAAAATTGTCACTGAACCACAGATTTTCTTCAGCGAAGCCGGCAGCACAGTAATTGAACAACCAACCCTACAAGACAGACTTCACCAAAGATGACATCAAGACAGCAATAACTGAACTAAGACCAAACTCCTCAGCTGGTCCAGACAACATCCCAACAAAACTCTTAATTAACTGTAAGGAGAGCCTGGCTCGTCCACTCTATCTGCTCTGGAAACATTCCATCTACACTGGAATTGTCTCCACAAGCACAAAACAGGCAAACATAACACCAATATTTAAGGGTGGAGAGAGAGAACTTGCCAAGAACTACGGACCAGTGACACTCACCTCACATGTAATAAAGATAATTGAAAAAATTGTCACAGGATATTCACCTTCTTAGAGCAACACAACTTAATGAACCAAGGACAGCATGGCTTTCGAAAGGGTAGATCCTGTCTCTTTCAACTCTTACAGCAATACGACAACCTATTGAAAGAACTTGCCCGGGGCAACAATATCGATACCGTGTTCCTAGACTTCGCAAAGGTCTTTGATAAGGTGGATCATGGTGTCTTGCTTCACAAACTGCAGAATATAGGAATCACAGGCAAGATGGGAGCTTGGATACACAGCTTCCTCACAGACCGATCACAGACAGTTGCGGCAAATGGAAAACACTCACTGCCAAGTAAAATTGTGAGTGGCATACCCCAAGGATCAATATTAGGGCCCCTTCTTTTCATTATACTCATGGGGAACATTGACAATGGAGAGACACTCGGTGATATCATCGTTTGCTGACAACACAAATATTAGCAAGACTGTATCCACAGTTGGGGATGTTGATCAGCTACAAGATCTTAATGCAATATACACCTGGGCCGAGAACAACAACATGTCTTTCAACAACAAGTTTGAGTTGCTTAGGTATGGAAAAGAGAAGGACATCAAACGTCACACCTCCCTTCACACCACCACCAACCCAATAGCAACGTCCTCCCATGTCAAGTGTCTGGGCATCCACCTGAGTGACGACGGCACCTTCCATCACCACATTCACCAAACAACCAAGAAGGCAAGAAGATCAGCAGGATGGATCCTAAGAACCTTCCACACAAGAGAAGTATCCTGCCTGCTTACACTGTGGAAAGCTCTTGTGCAACCAGTGTTGGATTATTGCAGCCAACTTTGGTCACCACACAAGGCTGCAGACGTGCAGGCCGTGGAGGCAGTCCAGCGTTCCTTCACTGCACACATCTGGGAGGCCAAAGGACTCAACTACTGGGACCGACTCCAAAAGCTGGGGCTTTATTCACAGCAGAGGAGGAGGGAGAGGTAAAGGATAATTTACACCTGGAAAATCCTTGAGGAACTTGTGCCAAACCCCTCTCCAAACTCAAAAATAGTGGCGAAACTATGTCCCAGAGTGGGGAGGATGTGCTGTCAAAGGACACTCCCCAGCCAAGCCTCAGGGAGAACGAAGACTCTCTTGGCTGCCAGCCTCACTTACAAAGGCCCTCACCTCTTCAACTCCCTACCACGACAAGTCAGGAACACGACCAACTGTAAAGTAGAACACTTTAAGAACCAGCTGGACAAGTTCTTGAAAAGCATTCCTGACAAGCCACCAGTACCAGGATATACCTCCCTGTGTCGAACGGTATCCAACACCAACCGGACCAGATATGTCTACAGAAAAGAGACACTGGTCACGGGAGTAGCGGTGGATCACCATGGCTATGAGGGTTACCTCTAGACTTCATCAAGTAATCAAGTAAGTAACTTAACCCTAACCCCAACTGAACTTAACCTAACCCTAAACAAACCTAACCTTTAACAAGTTTCCGGAAGTTGATATATATTGCATGATATTCTGCAACCTTAATTCTATCTGATATAAAGATTTGTTTCCTTAACCACTCGATATCTCCTTACCTATATAATGCACTGCAATTTTAACCTCGGAAACTTGTTCAGATCACTTCAAACAGTTATGCCGCTATATAGCAGAAAAAAATAAGAATTTTTTATTTTAGGTTACGTTTAGGTTTGGTTAGGTTTGGTTGGATTAATTTTGGTTAAGCTTATTTAACTGTAGCTCTGGGAAGGTTATGCTAACAAAGAAATTTTTTTCATCTTCATCAGAATGGCGTGGGGCAAGGGAGGAAAATGGAGTCTGCACCTCATATAACCCTCTACTTTTATTAATAGAAAACATTTCATAGCTTCTTAATTAATATAACATAAGCCTAACCAAAACTAACCCAACCAACCCTAACTAAACCTATCTAAACGTAACGAAACCTAAATAAACCTAACATAACCAAAATAAAATAAATAAAAATGTTTACTGTAATTCAGCGACATAACTGTTTGAGGTGATCTGAATAAGTTTCTGTGGTTGAATTTGCAGTGCATTATAAAGGTAAGGTGATATCGTATAGTTAAGGAAACGAATCTTTACCCATGTATATATCAACCTCAGGAGAAGACGCTAATGTTATCTCCATATTATCCGGATACTGTACTGAACATGTGTTAAGGCTTCAGTGTGTAGTAGCTTTTAAGAAATTCACAATGCCTCTATTTAGTCTGAGGTGACAGGCCCACACACAATTTAGGTCTACGCAATCGAAGCTAAACCTAACATGAGGAATATACCTATGTAACCTAACTTAACTAAGAGAGCCGTCAGGAAGCCATGCCAATGGCTTTGAATTGTATATGGCATATTGGACTTCATAGGAGCTTTGTGGATTTTGTTAAGTCGATCGTACACTGAAACCTTAACAGATGTTCACCACAGTATGTATCTTGTGTAGTACTGAAATATTACACAGATTAGTTCGGAGCTGCAGTTGTGCAGAATAAGATGATCGTCTAGTTTTTTTATAAATACATTGAATCTACAGGCCGATAAATAAAAATTACTTCATTATGCATCGAATTTGCCACGAGAAGTTAAATGACCGCTGTCCCAGGCGAAAGAGAAACGTTTGTTGGAAATCGATTATTCAAAGAACGTTTCCAACCATTTTAAGAGTTGGGAACTGAGGAATATGGTGCCATTATCATCAGAGAAGACACACATTACCTGTATTATGGTGTAAGGAGCGGCAAGAAGAGCTGATGTAGCACTGAACAAAGGAGGAAACGGCAAGTTGTCAAGTTGAAGGCCGCTTTCCGTCCCTCCACGTGTCGCCTTGCGGCTGCACCACGTCTGACAGGTGTTCGTACCAGTATATCTTATATATTAACCATACAAGCCAATTGGTTATTAAAATGTGTTACAGAACCATATCTGACTATGTCGATTATTGTTTACTTTAAAAAATTGAACAAAATAAAAAATAATAAAGTTTATTTAGTATTTGTTGTACGTTTGGCAGAGCAGCGGTTGTGATGCATACAGAACACGTCCTCGTACTACTACTCCTACTCCATAAACAATTATTAATATCACTATTACTACTACTACTACTACTACTACTACTACTCTAAATACGGCTATTACAATTATACAATTGTAATAGCAGTATTTAGATATTACCGTCAACATTTAAGATGCCAAGGGCCCAAGGCAATGTCTTTTCGATTTAAGATGCCAGTGGTAGCATATCTTAAATCATAAGAACATAAGAAATGAGGAGACTGCAAGAGGCCAGTTAATGACCTACACGAGGCAGTTCCTTGTCCCCCACCCTTGGAATAATCCAATATTTAGCCATCCCACATGTCATCCCTATCCAACCGTCTTTTAAAGCTATCTATTGACTCAGCACTTACTACGTGTCTATCCAGCCTATTCTAATCGTTCACAACTCTATTAGTGAACCAATATCTACCTATGCCTGTCCTGAATCTAAGTTATTCTAGCTTGTACCCATTTCCACGTTCTATCCTGGCTACTAAATTATAAAACCTGATCAATGTTTCCCTTATTAATTCCTTTTACCCATGTGAAAACTTCAATCATATCCCCTCTTGCCCTCCTTCTCTTTAGGGAGTAGAGATTAAAAACGTTTTAACCTATCTTTGTAGGGTAAATTTCTCAGCCCCTGAATCTTCTTGGTCATTCTTCTATGAAACTGCCTCCAAGGAGCCTATATCCTTCCTATAATAAGGGGACCAAAATTGAGCTGCATAATCTAGGTGAGGTCTAAAGGCCCGTCTACACTAGGACTGGGCAGTCGGAGGGGCAGGCCGACCGACGAGGGGATAATGGGGGTGAACGTCCTAACACGAGACAGGCGTCGTCAAAAGCCCGCGCCTTCTCAGGCGGAGTGAAAGAGGAAGTTTCTCACAAATTTTCTCCGAACTTGAAAAGGAATGCCCTGATGGCTTTGAGAGCTACACCAGAATGCCTGTTATTTTATTATATAAATTGCTCAACAAGATTGAACCTTATATACGTAAGGAAGACACCCATCTCCGCGAGAGCATCTCTCCTGACCCGTGTTCAGTCCGTCACTGACGTAAGTGATAGTGATGGGCGCTTTGTGAACGAGTCGGTTCTTAGTTTGGAGGAAGTATAAGGGGAGAGGCCCCGTCCCATACCGCTCTACAGTGGAAAGTGAAGCAGAGTGGGCGGAGCCTATCTGGTGGGCGGAATATACAATTCAACCCAAAACATTGGGAAAGTTATATACTATATATACTATAAGTACTTCACAGCTTACGTTTTTGAAAATAATATGTCCAAAATCAAAAGGTGTGTTAGAGGAACAAGCAACCCTATAGTTCAAGTAGCTCACAGACTGGCTGAAATGGAGCAAACTGTACCTCTTACAAGCAGTCTGGAAAACCCCCAAATCCTTCCAAAAAGAGGCTTCTGTTACAAAATGAAAACTGGAAAGTTTTGTAGCGTGCATGAAGTAAAACAGTCAAGTCAGCAAGTACTGTGTGAGGTGTACAAAGGAACAAAAAAGTTTTACTCCTCACCTTGTGACTCGAGGATACTAGGAATACATAAAATTAAGAAAACAAACTCAGATATGAAGTATTGTGGCTTTTCTGACCTTGACAGCTATGCCATATTCATTCCTCTTTCTTTGTTTGACAAGGACCAGACAAACACAGCAGTTATTGTGCAACTAATGCATTCCTCGTGAGTAAGTATCATTGATATTTGCAGTCTAGTCCGGCTACTTTCTAACTTTAAAGTCCGCATGATCTGTTAGTCTGTATGATATTTTAGTACTACATTGGTAAGTTTTCAAATCATGCGTGGTACATACATACATGCAATATATGTAGCTATGTATGTATTGATGGTAGTCTCAACAAATAACACTAAAAAGTAATTGTTACTAACAACAGCTACATAATCTAATAGCGATGCCAATATCAAAGTAAAAATACTACAGCATTAAATTCTACAAGTTGGATTCCATGACTATTATATATTGCTTACAATGTATTATAATGTAATAACTAATATGTTTTTATATATGTATAGTTTTTTTTTTTATTTCAGCAGCAATTTTATATCTGTGAATTCCCTGGTGGGGAGTTGTCTGTAGTGCCAGAGGGATGGATATTCAAAGCAGATGGGCAACTGCAGTGTCGATGGGCTTCCTCCCTAGAGAAAATAAAGCGAGCATCCATTCCAAACCCGAACTGGCCAACATATAGGATCTTGAAGTTAAAGGGCAAAAGGGGTATGTATACATAAAAATAATTTCCACAGGGACTTAACAATTTAAGTCCATGTTTATTGTAGCACCCAAAACACCCCGTGATTTTGTTTAGAATGTATGTACCTACATGTAGGATTCAGAGGCCATGTGCCTTGGATAGAAAAGCTATCATTTACTGAAAGCTTCTGTGCAGTTGCATGTTAATTACTGTCTCATATTCTGTGTTCTTTCATCCATGTCGGCATATAAATATTGAACAAACAAATGGATGAATTTACTTGGTACATTGATAAAAAACAAATATATAAATTGATATATATTCTGGAATTTTAGAGACATATGAAGCTGCTGATGCATACCTTTCTGACTTGAAGTCAGACTCGGCAGCAGTCTTAGAAGATGATATTGGGAAAGAAGACCCAGTCAAGAGGCCTCTACCAAAGAAGAGAGAGAGACGGAAGAAATGGTGGACCTCAGACAGTTCCTTGAGTAGTAACGAAGGTAATCATATTAACAAATGCAAAACTATATTTTCTAGTAAAATTGTGTGTGTGTGTGTGTGTGTGTGTGTATTTACCTAGTTGTAGTATATAGGGCCTGAGCTACACTCTTGTGGTCTTGTCTCCGTATCTATATTTGTCTAGTTTTTCTTTCAGTTGATGTACATTCTTTGCCATTATTACCTCTTCCTTCAGTCCATTCCAAGTATCTATACTCTACTTCTTTGGGGAAAACTACTTTTTTGTATCTTTCAAGCAAAATCCTTTAAGCAGTATTTTCTTAGTGTCCCCTCAAATTTTTAGCCTCTCCTTTTCTTCTTAATATTAGGTCTTTTTTATGTTTCCTCCAGGTTGTTCATCAATTTATATATTGTGATAGTCACCTCTTTCTCTTCTTTCTTTCAATGTTGTTAAATGCATTCTTTTAATTTTTTTCTTATATGGTAGATCTTCCAATTCTGGCACCATCTTAGTTGCAATTCTCTATATTCTTTCTAATTTCAACACATGCTTTTTCTTGTGCGGGGACTATATCACTTCTGCATATTCCAGTTTTGGTCTGGTCATTGTAGTTATAATTTTTCTCATCATATCTTTATCTTGGAAATGAAAAGCCATTCGTATATTCCTTAACATGATGAAAGTGTCACCAAATATTCTATTTATATGTTTCTGTGGTGATAAGCTGTCCTGTATTACCACTCCCAAATCTTTATTTTCTTTTGATATTGATATGATATTTTCCCCTAACTTATACGTCCATGAGGATCTCATTGCACTTTTTTCCATTACCAATATGACATTTTTTTGCATTAAATTCCATTTCCTATGTGTTGCTCCATTCATATATCTTGTTTATATAATTATGTAGCTCTTCACAATCCTTGTGGTTTCCTATCTTTCTTAGTAATTTTGCATCATCTGCAAATAGACTTTTGTAACTGCTTACTCCTTCTGTCATGTCATTTACATATATTAAAAAATATTATTGGTGCCAAAACTGATCCATGTGGTACTCCACTTTTCACTTCTCTCCATTCAGATTTTTCATCCTTTACTACTGTTCTCATTTCTCTTCCTTTGAGGTAGTGTTCCATCCAGATCTTTAATGTTCCTTTCAATCCTCCAATGTGTTCCAACTTCCATAGTAATCTCCTGTGTGGAACCTTATCAAATGCCTTTTTTGCCCATCCATCTCTTTCTTGTATTATATCCATTACTCTTGAATAAAAGCTTAATAAGTTTATAACATACGATCTTCCTGTTCTGAATCCAAATTGTCTATGATATTATTCCTTCTCTTTCTAAGTAATGAGTCCATCGTTTCTTGATGACCTCACATATCTTGCACACTATGCTGGTCAATGACACTGGTCTATAATGAAGTGGTTCTTCTTTGTTTCCATTCTTGTAAACAGGCATTATATCAGCTCTTTTCCATTCTTTGGGGACTTTTTCCTGTTTGAATAGAACACTCAATTATATCATGAATTGGTTCAGCCATTTCTTGTCTACACTCCTTCAATATGTATCCTGATACTCCATCTGGTCCTATAGCTTTTCTTTCATCCAATTCCTTATCAATTCTTCTATCTCTTTTTTACTGATCTTGATTTCCCACATCTCGTTTTTCCTCACTTGTCCTTGTGGCTTTTTAATTAAAGTCAGATTCAGTTGTAAATACTTTCTGAAAATTCTTATTTAGCACCACTCATTTCTTTTCGGTCCTGATATACTTCAATATTTTCCTTCAGTCTAGTTATTATTTCTTTTTGTTTTATTTTTCCATTAATAAATCTATAAAACAGCTTTGCTTCTTCCTTGCATTTGTCAACTATATCTTTTCATATCTCTTCTCTTCTTCCATTCTTACCCTTATATATTCATTCCTTTCTAGTTTATATTCTTCTTTCCTTTCCTTGATCGGTTTTCTTTTCATTCTCCTCCATGCTTCATCTCTTCTCTTTCTAGCTCTCACATTTTCCATTAAACCAATCTTTTTTACCTTTTTCTTTTACTTTATAAAATGGAATGTATTCCTTTAGTTCTTGCTCGTATATCATCAGGAAGAGATCATCCTTTAATTCCTTCATTTTCGTCCAGTCAATTTCATTGAAAAACCTCTTCATTGCAGTATAGTTTGCTTCTGCATAATTTATTCTTTTCTTTTTGTATGATTCCTCCTGTTTGTCTTTTATATCTCCCTTAATCTCAATTTCCAGGACCACATGGTCACTCCTTCCAATGGGGCATTCACAATTAATGTCTGTTTCTAGATGTATTCCTTTAGTAAATAAAATATCTAATCTTGTGTGTGTGTGTGTGTGTCTGTGGCCTGTTTGTATGGATGTCACTAGATAGTTTTGAATATACATGTATTTGAACTTTATTTTAGAGAGACGTAGGAACGGCTACAAAGGGAAGCGCAAGAGGCCAAGCAAAAGCAAGCCTCCTTGTGTGAAGTCTTCTGCTGCAGTGGCAAACCATTCCTATCTGAGTGATGGCGATGTTTCTGCAACAAAAATGCCACCAAAGCCTCCTGGGTATGGTGGCACAAGTGCAGCATATTCCCCTCCTAGATTTGGATCCATTTCCAACCAGAGCAGTAGCGATGAAATTGATGAAAATGGAGATGAGCAGGAACAGTCAAGCTTGCCTCCTATTCCGAGGTCACCAACACCTCCACCATCCACATGGCCATCAATGTCGGTATCACAATGTCCTGTCACAGTACCACTTATTGACTTCAAAAAACTGTTCTGTAAGTTTTTAAGCTTCTTATCTCTTGTTATTACATGTTCTTGCTAGTGGAAAATCATGATTGTTTAGAATTGAAACATATGTAAACATGTACTTGGAAATATCTTTCTGTTTGAAGTTGCATGTACCTTGAATATTCAGTAGATATACTGTCATATATAACATTACACACTAGTACCTTGTGTGAATGAGTGAATTTGAGAAGTAAGAAGGAATGCTTTTTATCCTTCTACAAGTTTTAATACACATGAACTTTTCTTCTGCTTGTAGATTTATGTCAGAATACTAACAAGACAGTGACAGAACTGCGAGAAGAAGTCAGGCTCCTTCGGGAAGAAATTATCAAAGCCAAGGTTTCCCGTGCATTCCCAGAAGATGTGGCTGAGCAAAGGACTGATGAAGTCAAACTGCACAAGACCAAAGAAGAATTTTAAGAATTTTGTGGTAAACTCACGAATAGCTCAAAGAGCAAAGCATTGGTAAGTTAAGAGCATTATACATTTAATTATTGCACTGAACAGGACCTAAATTTATTGGTATCACAGCCCAATTTTAAGTAAATATTACTTTAATCACATGATTTTTAATAATTTTACATGTATTTAACCTGGAGAAATGAAGAACTAAATATATACAATAAATTAAATAAATAAATAAAAATAAATGTACCAATATAATTTGTATATGCCTATATACATGTATACTTAAATATAAGGCCCACTTAATGCCTGCTAGCTGGGTTTGGAACTGCATGATACCTTTCAATTAATGTCAAAAGGTCACATATAGATTCCACAGTTATAATATTCATATATCACTACATCTCTTTGTATGATATAATGGTGAAGCATTATTTTAATACAGCAACTATTCATATATTTCAGATTAGATACCTAGCACATCGATTTGGGGAGCAGAATATTGGGGAGAGCGTGAGAAGTGTTCTGCGAGCCATGATGACAGACCATTTGATGCTGTCCTACAACCGGACTGGGGCGAACAATAAGTTTGTCTTTCCACAGTCACTAGAACACTGCATCCATGGTAAATTCTTTTGCTTTTCTAAACCTAACTGGGTGTTTGGGATCACCTTGAAAAATACAGCAGAGTAGTTAATTAGCGAGATCATCCTTTTAAAATCTACAACATTCATAATATAAAATCTATCTTGCATAGTTTTGAAAGTTTTTAAGTGTTTAAATATAAGTTGATTGGGATTTTATCGAAAACTTACAAAACCTATATTTGTTCCAGCTGCAGCAAAATCCTTCCACAAAGAAAGTACAGTGCAGGTTATAAGAAATGGAGCCACCATGACAGCTACAGTAAAAAGTGAAGTATCGAAACAGATTGAGACATTTTTGGCAAATGCCAAAACAAGGCTTAATAGAAAATTTAGAAATGCCTCAGTTCTGCCCACAGACAGACTTAACTAAATTTTAAAACAATGTAAATAAGTAAAATTGACAAAGGAATATTACATCATTCAAAGTTTGTTTATGTTTTTCTCACCACTATGTGTATAATATGAAATAGTACTATACTTGCTGATTGTACTACGTACGCTATTCTATCCTAAACAGGAATGTCAATAGCAAGTAAATTTCTCTGCAGTAGAATTTCTGGATATATTTCATGAACAATATGGGGTTCCAGATTTACAGTATTTAGCTGTCTGTAATGAGCCTGCATTTTTTATCTACATGAATTTTAGCTTAAATTTAATTTTATAAACTGAAAAATGTCCATTTCATCACTAATAGTGATGAAATTGACACCACAACGAGGTCACTGAGCTCACACTTGTGAGCCTGATGTGAGCTCACCATGACCTCAAATTGAAGCCTCACCACAAGCTCACAGTAACATCATACAGTGATGTCACTGTGAACTTGTGGTGAGGCTTCAATTTGAGGTCATGGTGAGCTCACATCAGGCTCACAAGTGTGATGTCACAGGCTCACAAGTGTGAGCTCACAGTGACCTCGCAGTGATGTCAATTTCACCACTGGGTAAGTAGATTAATTATATTTGACTATGGAGAGCATTTTAACAAGTTAATGACTATTAATAGTGATTAGATAATGATATTAATTTCTTTCCATAGAAAACTGTCTTGTGGGGGGGGATGACTGCATAGGATTTGAAAGTTTGGAGAAACAATTCTAATATAAACATTAATATAAACATATAGTATAAAATTATGAATGATATGTGAGTAAAAACATTTATATAATGCAGTATCACCTTGGGAATACAGGATCTAAGGGCATAACTAAACAAAACAAAAAGGTACATTAAGTAAGGCCTGTTTGAGATCAAATTGGAGGCATCACAGGCGTTCCGGCTCTTTTTCCGAGAATCGAGTCTTTCGTTCTCGTTCATTCAAAAGAGCCGGCTCTTCCGGCTCCCAAACGGCTCTTTCGGCTCTCAAATACTTTTTTAAAGTAGTTCCACATATTCTGTTTATAGTCTTTATAATTTAGAAGGAATTACTTAGGATAACTTTGCTAGTTAGCTTTCAATACCTATTGATTTAAGGAAAGGTGAGAAAAAGCTTTCAAAAAACGTTTATTTTAATTTAAACAAAAT
>JAXIVD010000586.1:0-30000 GCA_036785275.1 Cancer borealis | reverse complement strand
TTTCATAGTTTTCGAGTTATAAGGAAAAAACCTTAACGATTAGTTTGACAGAAAAAATGCACCTATAATCATTTAAATAATTTTAAAAGGCGTATCAGCTAGTGTAGTTAAATTTTTTATTTTACTCACAGGTTATGAAAAAAAATTTCTTTCATTATATAAAGAGTAATTTCATTTTTAAATGTTGCAACAGAAAATTGGGTTCCTATTCACTCTTTGTCTATTCGTAGTCATTGTATGTATACCTTATGGGTCTCGAGCTATAATGAGAAAATCAGTTTTGTGTTAAAAAATTAACTATGGAAAAAAATATACTTGGTTTGTATAACATGTACACTGTTTTGAGACGAGTTCTATAATTTAATTTGACCTCTTAATATTATCAGATTGTCTTCATTTACCGATATGTTGTAGGGAATATTGTAGTATACATTCCACATCATTGGCCTGCCATATACACCATATATTTTCTGAATTATTCATATATATGTGTTTTATGTGTTGAGTTACCCCTCTTTGCTAGAGAGTAAGGCACTTGGAAATACAGTTTTCTTTGTTAACTTGACGGGGTAACTTAACTATTTTACTATATAATTTCTATGAATAGGCTTCATACTCGTAAGTATTATCATTTTTATCATTACTATAATTATTAACAATCGGTAATTTTTGCATTTTGTTAGAAAATTGCAAAAATATGGAAAAACTAGAAACTTAAAAATAAACGGCTCTCAAAAAACTCTCAAACGGCTCTCGAGAAAGATCCGGCTCTTCTCGTTCATCTGGAAGAGCCGGCTCTATAAACCGATTCGTTCACGAGCGCCCATCACTAATATATATATATATATATATATATATATATATATATATATATATATATATATATATATATATATATATATATATATATATATATGATCCTTTCATGCTCGTGAACGCATAATTGACGCTGCGAAAGAGTTTCTGGAGAAAATGTGATATGCAAGATCGAGAAACTATAGGGCGTGTAATTAGAGTATGCATCTTTTCTTTTCTTTTTTTCTGTGCGCTTTCCATTTTTTTTTTCTTATCCTCCTCACAGGAGCTGCCGATACAAAGGTTTTACTTGAGGGAAACTTCAAGTCATCTGTGATATCAAAATCAAGATCAAAATCATCTGATCTGATCTTGCGCTATGCGCATGCGTCTCAGAAGTTTGAATATGGAGGACAATGGAAACGCCGTTTCAAAGGTGAGCAATGATTGATTTAATTTTGTTCCTCAACGCGTATGATAAATCAATATAAAACTGTCAGGTAAATGTTAAAGGAACTCATGAGATAGGAAAAACAATCGTTGCTTATACGCACATAAGATTATAAGCCGGTATAGAGGAGTTTTAACCCACAGCCTGCGGGGCACCCATATCTTGTCGCAACTCACATCAAGCAGTGCGAAGCACCCAGTTTTGGCCACAACTAGGTGAATGAGATACTTGGCAACTTGACCTGACTAGCATATAATAGAGTCTGTACGTAGCAATTATAGCCGCAGTATGATGCAGTTTTTGTATTTCTGCATAACTACTGCTCGGATGATATCGGTGCGTACTCAACACATTTGTGAAGGTTTCAGGAGGTGCTCACCATTATTTACCTGGTAAAGCATCTTTCAATTTATGTTAGGAATTCAATGTTATGTTAGATTATGTTAAATCAGTGGTTCCCAATCTTTTTTTAGTTCATGGGATAAAATTTTACATCTTCACCATAATGGTGTTTGTTTACGTCTACATATCGGGATTGTCCCTCGTCCAACTCCCTACTTTTGGTCATAGAGAACATTTGATAGCTTCTATATTAATGTAACCTAACCTAACCAAACCTTAACCTATATTGACAAATAGCAGAACCTTGTTTAAACCAAACTAAACTTTATTTTTCGAAGAGGTCTCACAGAAAACATTGACAATCTTACTAATTAAGGCGCCGTCACACTAGCATTTATGACGGAAATGTAATTAAGAAAACCTTTTCAAAGTGCATTCCTCTTTCTTTGTTTGACAAGAACCAGACAAACACAGCAGTTATTGTGCAACTAATGCATTCCTCGTGAGTAAGTATCATTGATATTTGCAGTCTAGTCCGGCTACTTTCTAACTTTAAAGTCCGCATGATGTTTTAGTACTACATTAGTGAGTTTTCAAATCATGCGTGATACATACATACATGCAATATATGTAGCTATGTATGTATTGATGGTAGTCTCAACAAATAACACTAAAAAGTAATTGTTACTAACAACAACAGTTACATAATCTAATAGCGATGCCAATATCAAAGTAAAAATACTACAGCATTAAATTCTACAAGTTGGATTCTATGACTATTATATATTGCTTACAATGTATTATAATGTAATAAATAATATGTTTTTATATATGTATACTTTTTTTTTTATATTTCAGCAGCAATTTTATATCTATGAATTCCCTGGTGGGGAGTTGTCTGTAGTGCCAGAGGGATGGATATTCAAAGCAGATGGGCAACTGCAGTGTCGATGGGCTTCCTCCCTAGAGAAAATAAAGCGAGCATCCATTCCAAACCCGAACTGGCAAACATATAGGATCTTGAAGTTAAAGGGCAAGAGGGGTATGTATACTTAAAAATAATTTCCACAGGGACTTTTAACAATTTAAGTCCATGTTTATTGTAGCACCCAAAACACCAAAGGGTCCCCGTGATTTTGTTTAGAATGTATGTACCTATGTAAGTGTGGTGCCCAGTGAGTGTTTGGGAAGCTAGTTGGTTGACTGGAGAGAGGAAAACTCAATCTCCGGTTGAGGTTATTTATTATCAAAAATACGGTTACTATAAACAATATATAAATTTTAACAATAAATATCATAAATAGTGTATGCGTGCTGTCTGAGGACAGAACGCGCCAAGTTGATGTAGAAGAGTTGGTCTGCAGCGCAATAAGATACATAAACATATAAACAAAAGAAAAACATAAATAAAGATACATGAAGAGTACAATGAAAATAATGAAAAATATAAAAATACAAAGTTTATAATAGTTGTGGCTACTCGATCTACATACTTAGGGAACGGGTACCACACGTTCTCTAAGTCTTTAAGGGGAGACTGCTACAATACTCCCCCTCTAGTGACGAGGAAGGAGGAAAGATGTCCTGTGGTTGCCTGGGACCAGTGTTGAATGTGTTGAGTGGAGTCCATGAGGCTGGCGATGACTGTACGACTGCGGGTGGTAACTGGCAGAGGGTGGCAGGGAGCCGAAGAGGTCGTGCCAAGCCACCATTGAGGCTTGACAGGGCAGGTGCAGGTGGTGGGTCCATTCTGACGTCCTCCCCAAGTGTACCGTGAAGTCGCTGCCAGGGTGAGAGAGGTCGTGAAGCTGACGGAAAGAGACGATTTGCATCTGTAGTCCGTGTCAGCTGTGAGAGCGACCTTGACGCCTGGGACTGTAAGAAGACGACACGGCAGTGGGAGAAGGCGTCTGCTGGAGTGTTGTCTGCACAGAACTGCCTGAAGACTATGTGCTGGAGAGTAGAGTAATCCACAGGGCGATGTATAATCCACAGGGCGTTGAATAATCCACAGGGCGGTGAGTGGTGATGGTGGACTTGATCACTTTAACGCCGCGAGGCGGGGGCCAGGGATTGGACATTAATTTGCACTGAGGGTGCAAAGGGGTGTTGAAGACACAGAGGCACATTATGGGCGCTGGGGTTGGTGATGACGCATGAAGGCGTCAGAAGTGCGCATGAGGCGGCTGAAGACGCAGTAAGGCGTCTGAGGAGGCATGGGCCGCGCTAAACGCGCATAGGCCGTGCTGAAATGGCAAAGAAGGTGCCAGGGTGGGTGGGAGGGGATAACCTCATAAGTGGCAATTACACAGAAGTGTAATTTTCTCCTGACCTTAGGCTCAATCCTGCGAACACCATAAAGGAGGCAGGGCTTTTTGCCAAAAGGAGTGATCTAGCGAGTAAGTCTAATGAGACTCAGGCCATCACACTGGGAGAAATGTGCTCTTTGTTAGCACAGGCTATATGCCACTTATAACCATAGCTAGTCACTCCGGGTCACCAATTGTAAGTGTGGTGCCCAGTGAGTGTTTGGGAAGTTAGTTGGTTGACTGGAGAGAGGAAAACTCAATCTCCAGTTGAGGTTATTTATTATCTTTTTTTTTTTTTTTTAAAGGTTTATTATGTAATAATGTACACTTATACATGGCACATATATACAAATGTACATATTACACAAAGCGGGGAGCCCGCCGGTGTAGTAGTGAGTCAAGACACGGCGGTGTGTCCCGCGCGTGGCTTGTCTGTTACTGGTGGGTGGTGGCGGTCCTCACCACCCGTCGCCCGGCTGGGCGCGGGCGGCGATCAGCGCGGGGGGGGTGCTGTTCGCAGCACCTTCAGCAGCACATTTGTTGGTGTGCGGCGGACCAACTGGGCAGCACTTGCCTCTCGTGCCCTCAGTAGGGCGCCTCGTATATATTTTTTTTTTAAAGGTTTATTATGTAATAATGTACAATTATACATGGCACATATATACAAATGTACATATTACACAAAGCGGGGAGCCCGCCAGTGTAGTAGTGAGTCAAGACACGGCGGTGTGTCCCGCACGTGGCTTGTCTGTTACTGGTGGGTGGTGGCGGTCCTCACCACCCGTCGCCCGGCTGGGCGCGGGCGGCGATCAGCGCGGGGGGGGTGCTGTTCGCAGCACCTTCAGCAGCACATTTGTTGGTGTGCGGCGGACCAACTGGGCAGCACTTGCCTCTCGTGCCCTCAGTAGGGCGCCTCGTACAGGGTGGGCGGCGGGCGCTGGCTCTGGCCTGAGGCAGGCGGTGGCTGGGCAGGAGAGGAGGTAGTGCACCAGTGGGCGCCGGGAGCGGCCGCCGCAGTGCTCGCACCTCCCCGCCACAAAGTCGTCGTGTAGCTCTTCCCGCGTGCAGTAACCCAGCCTGACACGCTGCAGCAGCACGCCGTCTGCTCTGGGCTGGTGGTGGGCGGCGTCCAGTGGGCGGTAGGCGGTGGCTGCAGCATACCACGCCGCTTGCTTCTTGGACGCCTCCCATTCCTGGTGTTGCTGGTGGGCGTTGTGGGCGGCCATGCGCTTGGCCTGCGCCTTGAACTGCTGCAGGCTGGGGCGCACGGTCCAGGTGATGGTGGGGCCGTGGGCGGCTCCCTTGGCGGCCTCGTCGGCAGCCTCGTTACCGCGCACGCCCACGTGGCTGGGAATCCAGTGGAGCTGGACCCGCCTGCCCTGTGCTGCCAGGTCCTGCAGGGTGCCCAGGATGGTGGTGGTGAGGTGGATGTTGTCCCTGGTATGGGCGTGGGCGTGCTGCAGCGCTTGCAGCCCCGACCTGGAGTCCGTGTGTATCACCACTGTGGCCTCCCGGCGGAGCAGAGCGTGCTGAAGGGCGTGCAGGATCGCTACCAGTTCCGTCTGGAGGGTGGAGCAGTGGTCTGACGTCCTCCACGCCCGCGTCAGACCGCTCGTGACGAAGGCGGCGCCGGACCTCCCGCTGTCGGGATCGACGGAGCCGTCGGTGAAGTAGATTGCGCTGCCCGGCTCCGTGACCTCAGACATGGATCTAAGGGCGTGTTGGCGTAGCTCCTCGGTGAGGCAGTGCACCTTGCTGGCGGGCAGCTGTGTGGCGGTGAAGTCGGCGGCGGGGAGCTCCCATGGTGGTGGTGGAGTGTAGGCAGGGTGGGGGGTGTCAGGGTCACACCACAGCCAGTTCTCCGCCTGGCTGAGGGTGGTGGCTGCTAAGGTGACGTTTATGAGCCACCTGTTGTTGCGCAGACACTCGATACCCTGCGCCATGACCACCCGGAGTCTCTTCTGCGCCACGCCCTCCACGTCGCGCTGGAGCACTCTGGCTACCCGGCAGGCCACGATGCACTTCACCCTGGCGGTGAGGGGCATCAGGTGGGCCTCGCTCTGCATGACACAGGCGCTGCACCACCTCGGTGCCCCCAACATGGTCCTCATGGCGGTGTTCTGCACCACCTCCAGGCGCTGCTGCTGCTGCCGGGGCAGCGCTACGAGGACAGGTGCACTGTAATCCACCAGGGAGCGCACTGCCTGCAGGTAATAGAGGCGGAGGACGGGGAAGGTGGCCCCCGCGCTCGGCCGCGTCATCGCCCTCATCAAGTTGAGCCGGGCCTGCGTCCGTTCCCTCAGGTATGTGACGTGCTGCGTGAAGGACAGCTGCCTGTCCACCCACACCCCGAGGTACTGGTAGGAGTCGGTCCAAGCCAGCCCGACTCCCTGGACGCTCAGCAGCTGGCCGGCAGGCGTGGGAGTCTTGATGGCCATGGCCCGGGACTTCACTGCCGAGATCTTGAGCCCCAGCTCTTCGCACTTGGCGGTGATGAGGTGCAGCGCCACTTGAGTCCGCGCGAGCTTGTCACCACGCCCGGTGACGACAAGGGCGAGGTCGTCAGCGTAGCTGAGGAGGATGGTTCCTTCCCGGAAGGGGAGCGCCACCAGCTGCTCCATCAGCACGTTGAAGAGGAACGGGCTGAGGATGCCGCCCTGGGGCGTCCCGTTCTCGAAGGTCAGGTAGGGAGACTTGTGGCCCTGGAACCTCACACGGGCCTGGCGCTGCTGAAGGTAGTCCTGGAGCCAGCCCAGCAGTCTCCCTCGGATGCCCTTCCTCACAAGGGCGGCGAGTATGGCGTGGGGGCTGGCCAGCTCGAAAGCCTTCTCGAGGTCGAGGAAGACTACGATGGTGGGCTGATTGTTGGCGTGAGCCAGGAGGGTGATGAGGCAGTCCGCCGTGCTCATCCCCTTGGTGTAACCGAACACGTGGGAATGCAGACTTCCCACGCTCCACTGTAGGCGACTCAGCACCATCCTCTCAGCTGTTTTTCCAGTGCAGCTCAGGAGGGAGATTGGCCTGAAGGCGGTGGGATCCTTCGGCTTGGGGATGGGCTGGATGTCTGCGACCTTCCATGAGGGCGGCAGGCGGCCTGCCTGCCACGACGCGTTGACAAGGGCCAGCAGCGCGGCGTCCCCGGCGGGCCCAGCGTGTGCCAGCATGGAGTACCGCACTCCGTTGGCCCCCGCCGCTGTGTCACGCCCACGCTTCGCCCTAGCTAGCTCCTCGAACGTGAAGGGCTGGTCCGTCGCGTGCGGCTGGTCCCGCGCCTCCCTGACCTCCTCGTCGCGCTGCGGGCGTAACTGCTGCTGGAGGTGGCGGGTGTGGGGAGGGAGCTGCTCGCTGGAACTCCTCGCTGTGAAGCAGTTCACCAGCCGATCAGCCTCTTGCTGTGGGCGTGGGTGGGCGGTTGGGCGGGTCGGGGCAGCGCCTGAGGCCTTCCTGAAACACCGCCACAGCTGGCCGAGGGAGGTGTGTTGGCTGAAAGAGGCGCACCACTCCAGCCACTTTGCCTCCCTGGCGCTCAGGGACACCTGCCGCGCACGGGCCACCACGTCCTGCAGGAGCCGCAGGTTGGTGGCAGTCGGGCGCTTCTCGTACAGCCTCCTGTGGACGTTGACGCGGTGATTGTGTTCCCGGACCTTCTCGTTATAAAACCACCAGTCCGGGCGCCGGCGGCGGTTCGAGGCGGTCCTGGGCATGGCCGCGTCTGCTGCACCCTCTATGGCTGCTGTGAGGTCCCTCTCCTGCTGGTGCAGGTCCATGGGCGGCACGTACGTGGACCACCACTCGTCGAGGGCGGCTTGGAACTTGGTCCAATCCGCCCTCCTGACGTTCCACTGCGGCGGCGGGGGAGGGGGTACTGGTGGGGCCACAGTGAGGGTGGTGAGGGTCCCGTAGTGGTCGCTGGTGAGGGTGGGGTGGACCCGCCAGGTGGCGCCGGGCAGTATGTCGCCCGACACCAGCGTGAGGTCAAGCCGCCCCCCCCGGACGTGCGTGGCCTCCCCGGTGTTGAGGAGGTGGACGTGAGGGAGTTCCTCGAGCAGGTCGGCTAGGTGGCGCCCAGTCGCGTTGGTGGGCGACACAGAGTGCAGCACCGGGTGGTGGGCGTTGAAGTCGCCCGCCACAAGGAGGCTGGAGTGGGAGGCGAGGGAGAGCAGTTCCCCCGCCTCCAGCAGGTATCGCTGGCTCCTGTATACGTTGTATACGATGAGAGGGAGGGGCCCCAGCTGCAGCTCCAGTGCCAGGACCTCCACGCCGTCCCCACAGTGCACGGGTGTGGCGATCCTGTTGTGCGGGATGGTGCTCCGTATGAGGGCTGTACAGCCACGCCCGTTTTCGTCGCCGGCCGGAAGCGAGTGGAGAGTGTAGCCTGCCACTCGCCACTCAAACTCGGCCGATGTGAGCGTCTCCTGCAAGAGAACCAGGTCCAGGTTCTCCTGGAAGATGGCTTGCAGTACCTGGTGTTTCTTGGGGCGGAGGCCCTGCACATTCCACTGCAGCACCCTCAGCGTGGGCGCCGGCGCGTGGGCTGGGTGGGCGGTGCTTTCACTCCGCACCTCCATCTTGGTTGTGGGCGTGCGGTGGGTGGAGAGGGTGTTGGGTGGGCTCCCTCGTCGTTGAAGGTGATGGTGGGGGCTGGAGGGCGCCCCCTGAGACGTCGGTGAGCATCTCTTCGTGGAGGAGTGCTTCGAGGTCCTGCTCGGTGATGGCTGCGGTGCCCTGCCGGCGGTCAAGCAGCCTCTTTACCAGTCGCACCACACACACAAGGATGACGTCTACAATGGCGTTGCCCTCTTCATTCAGTCCCTCACCGTGGCCAGAGGGTCGAGACTCTGTCGGTGGTTGGGCATTGGGCAGCGCCGTGGGCTGCTCCTCGACGAGGCGGGCGTGGTGGGCGCGGTCCCTGCGTCCCCCCCTCCTCTGTGGCTGGGGGACCCAGGAGGTGGGAGGCTGGGTGGAGGTGTGGGCGGAGTTAACGGTTGTGCGGCTGCTGGTCGCTGCCTGCCCCTCCCCCTGCCCTCCCTCGACCTGTCCTGAGCCGGGCCGTTGAGGGGTGGGGGGCGGGTGGGAGGCCGGCCTGTCTGGTGGCGTGGGAACAAAGCGTCGTCTGCCTTGTTGCTGGGGGGGTTCCCTCTGCTGCTGCTGCTGTGGTAGTCTGCTCGCTGCCTGCCACTCCCCCTCCCATGGTCCGCCCTGACGTGTGCCGGGCCGGCCAGGGGTGGGGGGTGGGTGGGTGACCCATTCTGACCTGGCTGGTGGTGGCGCGGGAACAAGGTGGCGGTTTCTCTGTTGCTGGGGGTGGCCATGTGGTTCCCTCTGCTGCTGCTGCTGCTGCTGCTGGTGTCCCTGTGGCATCCTCCTCATGCGTTCGGGGCACTTCACGTTCCACGCGTGGTGCCCCTTGGTGCAGTTAGGGCACCGTGCCGTGGTGACCTCGCTGGCCTTGTGGCGATCGATGCACTGCTCCGTGGGGTGCGCTTGGCTGCATACGCCACACCTGACGGGGTGTTGGCACGTGGCCTGGAGGTGCCCGAAGCGCTGGCACTTGTAGCACCTCACAGGCTCACCCTGGTAGGGACGCAGGGCATAGCGGCCCCAGCTGCCCAGGTCCAGCTTGGGGGGCGGCGGCCCCTCGTACACCAACAAGATCTGCCTCGTGGGGACCTTGTCTCTGTGCGCCCGAAGCCGTGTTGCCGAGAGCACGTGGGGGTGGGCCTCGACAGCCTGGAGGGGGAGGGTGATGGGGTAGCGCTCCAGCACCACCTTGTGCCTCTTCACGCTGGGGTCGAGCAGGATCACACGGTCCCCTTCCTCGGCGAGGCGGCGCAGCAGGGCCTCCGACCAGTCGTCCTTCGGGGTGAGGACGTATTCGCTGGTGAGCGTGGGGCGTACGTTTATACGCAGGGCAGGGTGCGCGCTCTCCAGCTCCGTTACAGTCTGGTATGCACTGGTGGTGTCGTGCTGGTGCACAAGCTTGAACTTGGGCCGGGGGCTTCGTCGGGAGTTCGAGACCATTTCCCAGCCTCCCTCGTCCTCCTGCTGGGCCTCGGTCTGGGGGCTCTCGTCGATAACGAGGCGACCGCTATCATCGCTGGGGGCCTCCTCTGCGTGGGAGAACTCCGGCTCCAAGCTGCGGGCGGTCCTCTTCGGCGTGGAGGTCTCCGCCGGTGATGCTGAAAGTGAGCGGTTCAGCGTCCGCTTAACCCCTGGGGTGGCTACGGGCGCCAGCCCTTGCACTGCACTGGTCACTGAGGTCATGGTGGCGTTGCAAGGCACACACTATCACTGTTACTGAGGGCATGGAAGCGAGGGCACGTGTCACTCACTAAGCGCGTCGGACATGCGAGTTCACAACAAAATCGTGGGGTGGTGGTGGTGGAGTGAGAGCGTCGTGAGAGCTTACAGCCAACACGTCCTCCCTCTCTCGCGACCCGCGCGCAACTCCGCCTCGTATATAAAAAAATATGGTTACTATAAACAATATATAAATTTTAACAATAAATATCATAAATAGTGTATGCGTGCTGTCTGAGGACAGAGCGCGCCAAGTTGATGTAGAAGAGTTGGTCTGCAGCGCAATAAGATACATAAACATATAAACAAAAGAAAAACATAAATAAAGATACATGAAAAGTACAATGAAAATAATGAAAATAATGAAAAATATAAAAATACAAAGTTTATAATAGTTGTGGCTACTCGACCTACATACTTAGGGAACGGGTACCACACGTTCTCTAAGTCTTTAAGGGGAGACTGCTACACCTACATGTAGGATTCAGAGGTCATGTGCCTTGGATAGAAAAGCTATCATTCACTGAAAGCTTCTGTGCAGTTGCATGTTAATTACTGTCTCATATTCTGTGTTCTTTCATCCATGTCGGCATATAAATATTGAACAAACAAATGGATGAATTTACTTGGTATATTAATAAAAAACAAATATATAAATTGATATATATTTTGGAATTTTAGAGACATATGAAGCTGCTGATGCACACCTTTCTGACTTGAAGTCAGACTCGGCAGCAGTCTTAGAGGATGATATTGGGGAAGAAGACCCAGTCAAGAGGCCTCTACCAAAGAAGAGAGAGAGCCGGAAGAAATGGTGGTCCTCAGACAGTTCCTTGAGTAGTGACGAAGGTAATCATATTAACAAATGCAAAACTGTATTTTCTAGTAAAATTGTGTGTGTGTGTATTTACCTAGTTGTAGTATACAGGGCCTGAGCTACACTCTTGTGGTCCTGTCTCCGTATCTATATTTGTCTAGTTTTTCTTTCAGTTGATGTACATTCTTTGCCATTATCACCTCTTCCTTCAGTCCATTCCAAGTATCTATACTCTACTTCTTTGGGGAAAACTACTTTTTTGTATCTTTCAAACAAATTCCCTTAAGCAGTGTTTTCTTGTGTCCCCTCAAATTATTAGCCTCTCCTTTTCTTCTTAATATTAGGTCTTTTTTATGTTTCCTCCAGGTTGTTCATCAATTTATATATTGTGATAGTCACCTCTTTCTTTTCTTTCTTTCAATGTTGTTAAATGCATTCTTTTATTTTTTTCTTATATGGTAGATCTTCCAATTCTGGCACCATCTTAGTTGCAATTCTCTGTATTCTTTCTAATTTAAACACATGCTTTTTCTTGTGCGGGGACTATATCACTTCTGTATATTCCAGTTTTGGTCTGGTCATTGTAGTTATAATTTTTCTCATCATATCTTTATCTTGGAAATGAAAAGCCATTCGTATATTCCTTACCATGATGAAAGTGTCACCAAATATTCTAATTATATGTTTCTCTAGTGATAAGATGTCCTGTATTATCACTCGCAAATCTTTATTTTCTTTTGCTATTGATATAATTTGTTCTCCTAACTTATACGTCCATGAGGATCTCATTGCACTTTTTCCCATTTCCAATATGACATTTTTTTGCATTAAATTCCATTTCCCATGTCTTGCTCTATTCATATATCTTGTTTATATCATTCTGTAACTCTTCACACTCCTTGTGGTTTCCTATCTTTCTTAGTAATTTTGCATCATCTGCAAATAGACTTATGTAACTGCTTACTCCTTCTGTCATGTCATTTACATATATTAAAAACATTATTGGTGCCAAAACTGATCCACGTGGTACTCCACTTTTCACTTCTCTCCATTCAGATTTTTCATCCTTTACTACTGTTCTCATTTCTCTTCCTTTGAGGTAGTGTTCCATCCAGTTCTTTAATGTTCTTTTCAATCCTCCAATGTGTTCCAACTTCCATAGTAATCTCCTGTGTGGAACCTTATCAAATGCCTTTTTTGCCCATCCATCTCTTTCTTGTGTTATATCTATTACTCTTGAATAAAAACTTAATAAGTTTGTGACACACGATCTTCCTGTTCTGAATCCAAATTGTCTATCTGATATTATTCCTTCTCTTTCTAAGTAATGAGTCCATTGTTTCTTGATGACCACCTCACATATTTTGCATACTATGCTGGTCAATGACACTGGTCTATTATGAAGTGGTTCTTCTTTGTTTCCATTCTTGTAAACAGGCATTATATCAGCTCTTTTCCATTCTTTAGGTACTTTTCCTGTTTGAATAGAACACTCAATTATATCATGAATTGGTTCAGCCATTTCTTGTCTACACTCCTTCAATATGTATCCTGATACTCCATTTGGTCCTATAGCTTTTCTTTCATCCAATTCCTTCATCAATTCTTCTATCTCTTTTTTACTGATCTTGATTTCCCACATCTCGTTTTTCCTCACTTGTCCTTGTGGCTTTTTAATTAAAGTCAGATTCAGTTGTAAATACTTTCTGAAAATTCTTATTTAGCACCACTCATTTCTTTTGGGTCCTGATATACTTCAGTATTTTCCTTCAGTCTAGTTATTATTTCTTTATGTTTTATTTTTCCATTAATAAATCTATAAAACAGCTTTGGTTCTTCCTTGCATTTGTCAACTATATCTTCATATATCTTCTCTTCTTCCATTCTTACCTTTACATATTCATTCCTTTCTAGTTTATATTCTTCTTTCCTTTCCTTGATCGGTTATTCATGATTCATCTCTTCTCTTTCTAGCTCTCACATTTTCCATTAAACCAGTCTTTTTTACCTTTTTCTTTTATTTTATAAAATGGAATGTATTCCTTTATTCCTTGCTTGTATATCATCAGGAAGAGATATTTCTCTTGTACGTCCTTTAATTCCTTCATTTTCGTCCAGTCAATTTCATTGAAAAACCTCTTCATTGCAGTATAGTTTGCTTCTGCATAATTTATTCTTTTCTTTTTGTATGATTCCTCCTGTTTGTCTTTTATATCTCCTTTAATCTAAATTTCCAGGACCACATGGTCATTCCTTCCAAAGGGGCATTCACAATTAATGTCTGTTTCTAGATGTATTCCTTTAGTAAATAAAATATCTAATCTTGTGTGTGTGTGTGTGTGTGTGTGTGTGTCCTGTTTGTATGGATATCACTAGATAGTTTTGAATATACATGTATTTGAACTTTATTTTAGAGAGACGTAGGAAGGGCTACAAAGGGAAGCGCAAGAGGCCAAGCAAAAGCAAGCTTCCTTGTGTGAAGTCTTCTGCTGCAGTGGCAAACCATTCCTATCTGAGTGATGGCGATGTTTCTGCAACGAAAATGCCACCAAAGCCTCCTGGGTATGGTGGCACAAGTGCAGCCAGCATGTTCCCCTCCTAGATTTGGATCCATTTCCGACCAGAGCAGTAGCGATGAAATTGATGAAAATGGAGATGAGCAGGAACAGTCAAGCTTGCCTCCTATTCCGAGTTCACCAACACCTCCACCATCCACATGGCCATCAATGTCGGTATCACAATGTCCTGTCACAGTACCACTTACTGACTTAAAAAAACTGTTCTGTAAGTTTTTAGGCTTCTTATCTCTTGTTATTACATGTTCTTGCTAGTGGAAAATCATGATTGTTTATAATTGAAACATATGTAAACATGTACTTGGAAATATCTTTCTGTTTGAAGTTGCATGTACCTTGAATATTCAGTAGATATACTGTCATATATAACATTACACACTCGTACCTTGTGTGAATGAGTGAATTTGAGAAGTAAGAAGGAATGCTTTTTATCCTTCTACAAGTTTTAACACACATGAACTTTTCTTCTACTTGTAGATTTATGTCAGAATAGTAACAAGACAGTGACAGAACTGCGAGAGGAAGTCAGGCTCCTTCGGGAAGAAATGATCAAAGCCAAGGTTTCCCATGCATTCCCAGAAGATGTGGCTGAGCAAAGGACTGATGAAGTCAAACTGCACAAGACCAAAGAAGAATTTGAAGAATTTTGTGGTAAACTCACGGATAGCTCAAAGAGCAAAGCATTGGTAAGTTAAGAGCATTATACATATAATTATTGCACTGAACAGGACCTAAATTTATTGGTATCACAGCCCAATTTTAAGTAAATATTTCTTTAATCCATATGATTTTTAATAATTTTACATGTATTTAACCTGGAGAAATGAAGAACTAAATATATGCAATAAATTAAATAAATAAAAGAATAAATGTACCAATATAATTTGTATATGCCTATGCCTATATACATGTATACTTAAATATAAGATCCACTTAATGCCTCCTAACTAGGTTTGGAACTGCATGATACCTTTCAATTAATGTCAAAAGGTCACATATAGATTCCACAGTTACAAGATTCATATATCACTATATCTCTTTGTATGATATAATGGCGAAGCATTATTTTAATACAGCAACCATTCATATATTTCAGATTAGATACCTAGCATATCGATTTGGGGAGCGGAATATTGGGGAAAGCGTGAGAAGTGTTCTGCGAGCCATGATGACAGACCATTTGATGCTGTCCTACAACCGGACTGGGGCGAACAATAAGTTTGTCTTCCCACAGTCACTAGAACACTGCATCCATGGTAAATTCTTTTGCTTTTCTAAACCTAACTGGGTGTTTGGGATCACCTTGAAAAATACAGCAGAGTAGTTAATTAGCGAGATCATCCTTTTAAAGTCTACAACATTCATAATATAAAATCTATCTTGCATAGTTTTGAAAGTTTTTAAGTGTTTAAATATAAGTTGATTGGGATTTTATCGAAAACTTACAAAACCTATATTTGTTCCAGCTGCAGCAAAATCCTTCCACAAAGAAAGTACAGTGCAGGTTATAAGAAATGGAGCCACCATGACAGCTACAGTAAAAAGTGAAGTATCGAAACAGATTGAGACATTTTTGGCAAATGCCAAAACAAGGCTTAATAGAAAATCTAAAAATGCCACAGTTCTGCCCACAGACAGACTTAACTAAATTTTAAAACAATGTAAATAAGTAAAATTGACAAAGGAATATTACATCATTCAAAGTTTGTTTATGTTTTTCTCACCACTATTGTGTATAATATGAAATAGTACTATACTTGCTGATTGTACTACGTACGCTATTCTATCCTAAACAGGAATGTCAATAGCAAGTAAATTTCTCTGCAGTAGAATTTCTGGATATATTTCATGAACAATATGGGGTTCCAGATTTACAGTATTTTGCTGTCTGTAATGAACCTGCATTTTTTATTTACATGAATTTTAGCTTAAATTTAATTTTATAAACTGAAAAATGTCAATTTCATCACTAATAGTGGTGAAATTGACATCACAACGAGGTCACTGAGCTCACACTTGTGAGCCTGTGACATCATACTGTGAGCCTGATGTGAGCTCACCATGACCTCAAATTGAAGCCTCACCACAAGCTCACAGTGACATACAGTGATGTCACAAATATGATGTCACTGTGAACTTGTGGTGAGGCTTCAATTTGAGGTCATGGTGAGCTCACACCAGGCTCACAGTATGCTGTCACAGGCTCACAAGTATGAGCTCACAGTGACCTCGCAGTGATGTCAATTTCACCACTGGGTAACGCCCTACAGTACACCTCACTCGGACGCATTAGATAAGACACACGACACCACTGGTGGAACTACTCCCCCAGTCGTGCCCTTGACACTGCCGTCACCAGACTCCGAATTGGACACAGCTGCCTAAACTCCCACCTACACAAGCTGGGCATGACAGAGGACCCCCACTGCCCTTGGTGCCCTACACTACCTGACACCCCAGAACACCTCCTACTACACTGTCCTCGTCACCACTCCCACTGCATGGCATTTCATCACTCACTGTCGTCTCTTCACCTCCGCAGACCAACAATAACTGACCTCTTAAGTGGCTCTCAAGATCCTGGCCTGGCCTTCAAAGCATTCAAACACCAGGATCTTCCTCTAAAGGACAGGTCAATTCAAAAGGATCTGATCCACTGACTCATCTGCAGCCTGCACTTTTGGGGCACTAGAGGCTGTGGCACCACAGCCTGCATGGCCCCATCAAATTCCCAAGAAGAACTATTTTACTGATTATGTATATGTAAATTGAACCCATATGTTATGTGCGTACTGCTGAAATATGTAAAAACAAAATTACCTTAGATTAGTTCTTCTCCCTCGTCGTCTTCTTGAATTTCCCGAATCCCTAGACATTAGGGAATTTTTCCTAAGGACGACGGCCCAGAGTGCAAATTTCGTGTTCCACATGTCAAAAGACATTGATTGATGTATTTCACAACACTATATATGAGTTTGTAGCTAAAGTAAAACTTTACCTTAATATTAATTCACATCTAGGCTTGATCTGTTTTGTCACAATCTAACCTCAATTTCCGTGAGAAATGCTTTGTTTACCCAGTAATTATGGTAACTTTCCCCAGTAAACCCACCCCAACCTTAGAAGAACACCATTGGAATTGATTAAAGACGAACAATACATTTCCAGTAACTATGATGTAAAAACAAATTAAAAACTATCAGTAATGTACACTACACAAATTAAAAACTATCAGTATGTACACTACACGTCATGTCGTAACAAGTATTCTAATCTAACATAACTTAACTTAACCGAGCCTAACCTAACCTTCCATTATTTCACACATACATACAAATTTGTACAGAATTTATCTATACACTGGTAATGGCAAAAAGTATTTTCAATGTGCGAGTCAAAACTCAATAAATCTCTTGTTTTGATATGCTTTATTCTCATCCCTAATCTGTCCAGCTCCCTCACGCTAGAATCAATCAGTATTTTCATTCTTTCACAATCCTTTCACTGGTGAACTCTGGAACTTTTTACCTGAATCTATATATCCTCCTGGCTACTACTTTTCTCCCTTCCCGAGATGATTTTGATATTGTGTAACCTTGCCAGATTCCTTAGACAAAATTTTTTTTTTTTTTTTTTATACGTACACGTGTTCTTAATGTGACAAAACATATATAGGTATATATATATATATATATATATATATATATATATATATATATATATATATATATATATATATATATATATAGTATATAGTATATACATATATATATATATATATATATATATATATATATATATATATATATATATATATATATATATATATATATATATATATATATATATATATATATACATACGTATGTATATATATATATATATATATATATATATATATATATATATATATATAATATATATATATATATATATATATATATATATATATATATATATATATATATATATATATATATATATATATATATATATATATAGTCATATAGTCATATCACACTGATGTGTAAATTTTTATTATTTTAAGGAGGCACCTTACTGCAAAGATACCAGTGTAAGGTGCTAGAGAACTATCTATTTGTAATTATTTCTCACATTCCTTTGCCAGGGAACCTTGTGCTATTGTGAGATTTTCCTTAGGTGCTTGTCTTTTCCAAATCTCTCCCCAGAGCACTGAAGTCTCCAGTTCTTCCTCTTGTAACATTTGCCTATCTTTATATAACTTTTCTTCCCTTCCTAAGTATACAGAAGATGTTCTTTATCCTTCCTGATACTTTGGTGCAATTCTTTCCTTTCATTCCTTTACAATTCTTCCTGTTGTAAAATTTTTACCATGGTATAACTTTTCTTCCCTTCCCAAGTATACAGAAGATGTTCTCTGTTTTTCCTGTTACCTTGGTGCAATTCTTCCCTTTATTTCATTCTTTTACAATTCTTCCTTTTGTAATATCTTCCCATGGTACAACTTTTTTTCCCTTTCTTCCTCTTGCAATGGTACTGACAATGGCAATGAAAATCAAATTATAATTAAATTCAAATGGTTTATTGACGTAAAAAAAAAAGCATAATGGAGGGCAGTCAGCACGCTAAGATGACCACCCAATTGACCTTGTAAAGCCTCACAGAATATTCAATATGAAAAATAATATTTACTCAACAATCAATAAAACATTTGTACCATCATCGAAAAAATAAAGTTATATATGTATATCTATATATATTGCACAATACATCTTACTCTGGAGGTCAAGTATTTGTACTTTTTTAAGATGGTGGGCACGATATTGTTATTCATCATGTAACAAGTTTGCATGGTGACATCACTGATATTAGGGTTCCTGAAGTGTTCAGTTTTCGAACAAGAACATAGATAGTGTTGCAAAGTATGAGAATTTTCTTCATGACAAAGCTTGCAGAGTATTCCATCCTCACTATTTACATACTGCCAACACTACTTATACCCTAAAGCCGCATAATAACAGTGTCAACTCTGGTGGATGTTCTACCATAGCATACATTGGTGTTGTTGTGAACTGTCACATAGTGTCTCATAGTTTCGCTTCCACTATCTATGATTTTGACAATATTTTCAGTCCCATTGTCTCTTCCTACTCGTCAAGACACCCTTGACTCTTTGGAAACTCATAGTGGCCTCAGAATCAATGGAATTCTTATTTAATGCCTCCTTTGCAAGCTTGGCAGCAGTTTCATTGAGACAAATACTAATATGAGATGGTATCCACATGAACTGCACAACATGCCCACTATCTTCAGCTGAAAAACAATAGCTTTACATTGGGACACCAGTGTACTATTTACAGTATTAACACTATTAAAAGAAAAGAAAGCACTCTGACTATCTACAAATACATAAATATCTTTGCCTTTCAGGGAGGTAACTAATAATCCTTCAATATAGCTTGAAGTTCTGCAGTTGTGGTGGACGAAAAAATGGCCAAGTTTCTTAGATACATGTTCATCAGTACATACACCCTCTTCAAAATATTCCCTAATTACTGCCACACAGCCACACTTACTGAACCAACACAATACATAGGAACCACATTATACCTGGATAAAACATTAATTTCACATAAGAAAATTTGCTTCAGCTCTAAAGAACAAAGTTTGTTTCTTAGCATTCAATTGTAGAATATCCAGTGTAATTTTATCCTGCAACCAGGGTGGAACACTATCACTGTTGTTCAAAGATGTACACTATTGGACTGCACCGTACTCAAACAAGGTTTTAAACATCTTTTTACCATAACTGTTTATTTGAAGACAGGTACGGGCAGTCTGACAGCTGTTTAACAAGTTAATTAATGCATCATCACCTCTTCTAGTCATCCTAATGACAGCAGCTACAATCAACTCTTTCATTCTATAAAGAATACTTGCAAAATACAGTTCCATTCACATCACTTCTATTCTAGTAGTTGTTGTAAATCCTAATATAGTTCCCATTGTCCATTGCGTCTGAACAAACAATCCCTAATTCACCTGAATAAGCATTCTTTGATTGAATAATGAAAAATGGCCAGTGGATATCAGGAGATCGAACCCGGGACCCTAGATTTGCATGACCGAACGCTAGACCACTGTACTACCGCCTCCCAAAGCAGGCATAAGCCACCTTGATTTGATGGATCTGTTCCATTCAGCTGCTGTCTTGCTTTCTGTGAATGAATAAATATATTTAGATACATTTAAGTGTGAAATTCTACAAATGAACATGAGCCTGACAACCTTGTAGAAGACATGCCTGCGACTAGATCAATGAAACCTTACACTCTTTCTCCTTGCTTTCATCTGTTGGTAGATTCAAACTAGAGTTGTTTTAAAGTAACTTATTTCCACTATACTTCCATATTATGCCTCTTAATTCCACATTTACATCTTACATAATTAAGATGGAGACAATACAATGGATATTGCTGTCCTTTTCCATGTTGACTTGCACACCAAATGTAAGAAAAACAAAGCAGAGGGGTTAGGTTTAGGATTAACTCAATATGGATCATGGTATGCTTTTTTTTCGGCACAGCTTACAGGTACGGCAGCTGTACCTGCAAGTGCTCGCTTAAAGATACGGCATGTGCCTAACTTTTGGGTAATAAAATATAAAAAGTTTATAAAACCGAACTTAACCGAACTATACCATACCTAACCTGATCCAACCATAATGTAAGGAATGCAGTATCCTCATAGTGATCACTTATATATACGGCACGTGCCTAACTTTTGAGTAAAAAGTTTATATAATCGAACCAAACCGTACCTAATCTAATTTGAAAGATGCTTTACCAGGTCAATAATAAGGCACAGGCCATAGGAATAGCGGATAACAATGCTGTACGACTGCCGTATCTCTAAGCACTTCGTTTTTTTGTGTGTGACATGTTTTAGAGTTGAAAGGAAGTTACCTGCAGTTGGTGCAGTGGAACACCTGGATGTCAGCTGTTAGTGCAGACACTCCTTCACAGCTTAAGTGGTACCACTCATTGCACCTATCACAGACAATCATGGCACGCTTAAGGTTATTTGGCAGACGAAACTTGCAGTACACCTTTTCCACCTCAGTGTGAACAACACACTTATTGCTCCTGTGTGAGTTGATTATATTATGTTAGGTAGGGTTAGGTTCGGTTTTATAAGCTTTTCACCCAAAAAGTTAGGCATGTGCTGTATCTATAAGCGAGCACTATGAGGATATATCATTTGTTAGGTTATGGTTAGATTAGGTTATGTTAGGTTTGGTTAGGAATGGTTTGATCCGATTATATAAGCTTTTTTATATCTTATTACCCAAAACTTAGGCACGTGAAGTATCTATAAGCGAGCACTTAAAGGTACGGCTGCCGTACCTGTAAGCTGTGCCAATAAATAATGTAGTGGCTTAGTGCAAATAATTCCTTATGTCTAAGTGATTTTGTGCAAATAATTCTCTAAGTAGCAGTGATTTTGTGCAAATAACAGTATTCATAAAATAAAAGTGTCATTTCACCTGCAATTTTTTTCACATTAAAATTGATAGATCAGGAGGGGTTTGGGGTTTCGGAATCTAACCCATATTTTTCCATAGTCTTCAATTCACCAAACACAGTTTTTGCCCAACAATGTTGACTCAGAGTAAATCTGAATAACTACTGCGATATCAATATAAGATAAAATTTTACATTTTCACCATAATGGCGTTTGTTTACAACTGCGTCTTGTCTCTGCTCCTCGTCCAACTCCCTACTTTTGGTCATAGAGAACATTTTATAGCTTCTATATTAATGTAACCTAGCCTAATCTAACCTAACCAAACTTTAACACACATTGACAAATAACAGAGCCTTGTTTAAACCAAACTAAACTTTATTTTTCGAAGGTGTCACAGAAAACATTGAATATCTCACTAACTAAGAATTTGCGCCGGAAATGTAATTAAGAAAACATTCTTTATAACTAATATATAACACTGAATTCTCTAGAGCATTATGGTGAAGATGTAAAATAATAACCAATATAAATATGAAGTGGTACATACTATACATATAGTGTACTCAATACATCTGTTTCAGGCGGTGCTCACCATTATTTAGCTAGCAAAGTGTCTTTTAAGTTATATTAGATTATTTATGTTATGTTATGGTTATATTAGGTTAGTTTAGGTACCGTTTGGTTCGGTTGTATAAGCATTTTATATTTGATTACCCATAAGTTAAGAATTTCACCCTAGATTTTTTTCGAATTTGCTTATAATAACGAGCACCGCCTGAAACCTTCACAGATATGTCGAGTACACTATGTATAGTATGTACTTCATATTAATATTGATATCGTCCGAGCAATAGTTATGCAGATTTGCCAATTACAAAACACAGATGTTATTCTGGCTTAAGTGGCTCCTTTCAACAAACAAAATGTTAATGGACGAAAGAAATTTACATATTTAAGATACACTAGCCTTTTACCATATGAACTCTCTTTTAATTGCCTGTCTTGTTGGGTGGGTATTCATTATTAAACAAATAATATTGCAGAGGGCCTATTTCTAATCTGAATTTGGCCAGCCTTTCATACAAATTTCCTACCATTGTCGTAAGGTGTTAAGTTGAGGTGGTGACGTGCCAACAGGGTGGAAATAGCTGAAAAGAAATGTTGTTTACAAACATTACTGCTGCGTATGCGCAGTTGGGGGGCGGACATCGAAAAAAAATAGCAGACCTCGCCTCCTGGCTAGTACAGTGGTAGCGTGCTGGTCTTGCATTCGCTTGGTCGGCAGATCGAGTCCCCGTCCGGGCTTGTGATGCTTAAGCTGTTTACTGGGGAGGAACTGCTGTGGTCGGGCACCACAGTGGGGGGTTGGGCTTGCCTGGCTGACGTTCTGGAGAGCATCTTCATAGATGGATACCGGAACTGAAACCCATGCAACTTTAACTTTAACTTTAACCTCTGATCACGCGATACGAAGTATGGATAGGGATGACAGGTGGAATGGCTAAATTATTCCATTATTATTCCAAGGGTGGGAGACAAGAAACTGCCTCGTGTTGGTCATCAACTGGCCTCTTGCAGTCTCCTCATTTCTTATGTTCTTATCCTAATCATTAACTAGGGGACACACGGGCTATCTTAAACCCGTCATGGCGTCAACAGCTGATCTGTCTTTGTTTACAAAAGTATTATAAAGAAAACCGATGTTAGAAATTTTAACGGAAACAAATGTATTTACCGTGTTTTATTAAAAGTTATTGTTTTTATTCATACGACACATGAGTTGAGGTGTGTTTGATTTTTGCAGGAACAAAGAGTTAAAGTCAATAAGGCTTTGCTGGGAGGAATAACTTAATTATATGTATTCATACTATTACTACCTTAAGCTATATATGCCTACAAATTTACAAACTATTTATTTTTCATTTTAAGGTAAGCTTAAATATTATTCTTCATGTATGTACAATTATTCTAATCCATTAATTTCTGAATGTTAATCAGATAATGAAAAGTGCATATTTTCACACCACAGTTAGATAACTAAATAATTTGTAGCTAAACAATTTATATATCATAAACAGAATAAGTTTTATAGCGCTATTAGTTTATGATTTTAAACAAATACAAAAAAAATAATGAAGAATTAAGTAATTTTATAGTGTCAGATTGGTATATGCCATTCATTAGTGAGTCCCACGAACGCTTTGTTGCCCATATAACAATTTTCTCTTAATATCTGAATACATTTTTTTACAGGGGATTAAAGACATCTAAAAACATATTGAAAATTAGATTATCTTATAAATATAAATGTATTGTATTTAGCTATACAAAATAGCTATTTATAAAAAAAATTTCTAGCTGGCGGATATCTTAACGTTGAGTGTTTAGTAAATCAGACTCTGTTATGTAGAATCATATTCGACGAGGCTGTATGACGTTTGTTGGCATTCTTGGGTCCTTGAGCAACAGAAGCAGCAGCAGCATGATACAGCGATTCAGTCGCGCCGCACCGCCCATCACCTGCCATCTGGGAAGGCCAGGGAAGCAGCACATCCGTTCTTGTGTAGGTGCCGTGAAGTCATGTCGTCCTTAAGAGTTCTAGTGTTTCTGGGCTCAAGTCGGGAAGGCAGGATGGGTGAAAACGTCGCCAAATGTGTCGTGAAAAAGCTGCAAGGTCTCAGTCACCAAGTGGATCTAATTGGTAAGTAAGCTGCTTAATAATGTTAGTCCTAGACGATAATACTGACAATAGATACGATGTACTTTCATGATACATATAGTACGATCATTTAGCCTTTGCGGTACTGCTAATGTTACAGTGATATCAATGTTCTGTAATGTTATGTTACTCAATGAGGTATAACAGTGTAAGAAGCTGCATGACGTCATAATGATTGAGTCTTATTATCGAATGTGTACGTGCAAAACATTCCTTCCCTACGTGCTTACTCGACAAGATGAAATATTCACCCTACCATGTGTGGTGTGTTTATTTCACGCAGAGCGTACTAGTGTAATTTATATGAAATAGTCCTTCAGAATTGATTTTATTATATTAATTTAGTATATTGAGTCCAATTAAATCCACGGTTAAACTGGAGAATAGGTCCGTGTCGCGTACAAACACGAAACTCACATATCAGTTAGAAGACTCGGTAGTGGTTCCATAAACGTAATAAAAATGATGTGCTCACTTCTAGTATGGCCGTAATAGCACTCGAAAGTGTGGCGAAAATCCACACTTTTGGCCTCGAGCCAAGCACTGTAAATACCACAGAGCGCCTTGGTAGTCGCCCCTTATACCCCCTTCACATACACGGATTTTTTTTACACGAGTCCTTACGGATCGCACAATTTCACGGATCCTTACAATTTGGCCACTTTACAACTGATTTAAGGGTTGTTACGAGTTATTATGAGCTATTTACGGTATATTACGGATTATTACGATGTATTTACGGAAAAATGCCACGGTTTGTTACGAGTTGCCACGGATAACTACGAGCAACTTACGGGCATTTTACGAGTTTTTTTTAACGGATTGTTACGAGTATATTACGGATTGTTACTATTTATCAAAGCTTTTACGTGTTAGTTACGACCTGTTTACATGTTGTTACTAACAGTTACGAGTTAGTTACGAGTATTTACGAGTCCTTACGATTTTTTTTGCCAAAAACTATTTAAATCGGAGCAGTAGCTGTAACTGCACCATCGTCCGAAGCATCACTTCTGGAGATCGAGGCGATTATGCAGCTCAATTTTGGTCCCCTTATCATAGGAAGGATATAGGCTCCTTGGAGGCAGTCCGGAGAAGAATGACCTAGATGAGAAGCATAGATTCTTCCTTCTCTCTCTCTCTCTCTCTCTCTCTCTCTCTCTCTCTCTCTCTCTCTCTCTCTCTCTCTCTCTCTCTCTCTCTCTCTCTCTCTCTCTCTCTCTCTCTCTCTCTCTCTCTCTCTCTCTCTCTCTCTCTCTCTCTCTCTCTCTCTCTCTCTCTCTCTCTCTCTCTCTCTCTCTCTCTCTCTCTCTCTCTCTCTCTCTCTCTCTCTCTCTCTCTCTCTCTCTCTCTCCATCCTCCCTCATGGGATCTTAAAACAGTTTGAATATCGAAATCTGCATCTATTCGTAAAGTACTCGTAACTACACGCAAATAACTCGTAATAATCCGTAAACAACACGTAAATAATCCGTAAACAAATCGTAAAATAACCGTCACAAATAATTGAAAAAAAAATTGTTACAAATTGTTATGAGTCATTTATGGATTCTTGCAATCAGTTTACGGATGATTACGTGTTGTTGCGTGCGGTTTACGATAATTTACGGATTGTTACAAGCTATTTACGGGAAAATAAATCCGTGGACAATCGTGAGAAGATTTTTGACATGTCAAAAAATTTGCCTCTCTTTTCACGGATACTTACGAGTGTCTACGAGTTGTTACGAATTGTTACGAGTTATTTACAGATACCAGCGAGCTATTTACGGATGCTTGCGATTGACTATGAGTTGGCGATCCGTAAGGACTCGTAAGAAGAATCCGTGTATGTGAAGGGGGTATTACCAAGTTTCGTGGCTGGGGCAAGTCGATGCTTCCTGTTTGTAGTTACTTGGTATGGGAAAGGGGCTTGTATAGACTCGCGTGTGATGATCACCGGGGTGGAACACTACGGGCCGTATTCTTAGTCCCGTGGGGTCCCGCGGATACCGTACGGCGTACGGTACTCGCTTACCAATAGGGGAGTCCAACATCTTCCAGCAAAGCTAAATTGCTAACTGGAGATCCCCTAATTTTCGCTCGGGGTGTGAACGAGCCTCAAAAATACGCACACTTCTATGGTGTTATACTTCTATTCAACACACTGTCATACCTTGCTATGTTCTTTATCATATTGGTTGGTGATTTCTTAAAAAATTTTAACTAGATTTCATCCGTATATTGATGCATTTTTTTAATATTGAATTTATTCGTGATTTGCTTAAAGCCCAATTACAGTAATACACCAGCACGATATGTGGAAAAAACCTGGTTGTCTTCTTTCTGGGCTACTATATGATAATAAGAAATATTGCAGCAGTTACAAATGCTTGTATTTTACAATATCAGATAAATAATACAGTTCGTGTTGAGGCCACCCTGCTGCCAGACGAAAGACTATGGTGGTGCTGTAAACTGTAAACATTGATGTAAAACTTGCTCATGTCCTTTGTCGATGTCTTATGGGCCGCATAGATGTTAGTAGAGGCTAATCTTGGGCTATTCCTACGAAAATAATCTTTGTTTACGTTGCCGGAAAGTTATCGTACTTGTCCTTGGACGGAGCGTGTTCATTACATTCTGTAAGAAATTAGGGGATCTCGAGTTGGCAATTTGGATTCTCTGCGGTATGTTGGAGTCGCCTATTGGTGAATATGCGGCCTGGAGGCGGGAATATTTGAATATCCGCGGGACCCGACGGGACTAAGAATACGGTCCTACGTCCAATCCGAGAAACTATAACCAATCACAGCGCGTGCTGAGCCAGGCCCAGTGTTACCAGTTAATGACGTCATTACTTACTCTGTAGTCACACCGTTGTAACAAATATATGTGAATTATTCCTTCGCAAAAGTAATCATAGCAACGGTTGAGATGCGTATAATAACGTTATGGATAGCTGCTGTGAGGTAGCACAGTAATGGCATGCGTACAGTGGAAGGCACGTTAATCAAAAGGTTAACTTCGTTAACCGTTAATCCGTAACCAAAAAATTAACTTCGATAACCGTTAATAAGTTATTTCTTTAAAAATGCAACGGAAGTTATCGATAAACCGTTAACGTTATTTTTTATTATAGAAAAAAAAAATGTTTTTGCTCTAAAACACCTAAAAACACCTTTGATAAGTGTCAAAACTTTAAAATCAGTCTATAAGGATTTTTTAAGGGCTTTATAATTTTTTTTTTCTGCTTTAGAGTTAAAACAAAAGGCAGATTTTATAGTTTAACTTAAAGAAACCTAAAAAAAGGTTTATTTCATACTTTAGAGCCTGTTTAGGTTTTTAAAAGTTTTCAGAGCCAGAAAAAGATGAACAAAACTTAAATGAAACAATATTAGTATTCAACTTGAGTTAACGGACTTGAGTTAGCAGAAGTTAAATGTAGTGGAAGTTAATTAGTCTGATAATGATTTCCAAAATTAACTTAAAAGTTAAATCGTTAACGAAAATGTTAACTTCGTTGATCAACGATTAACGGTTTGGTGCCCACCTTTAAATGCGTGCTGAAGGTTGTGAAGACTGTAATGAACTCTGCGTGTCTGGTAACAGTACACACGTATTGCTAGTCCATGACGTCATCAATGTGGGAATCAACGTATTGTAAATGTGTGAACTATTTCTTAAGAAGACAAATTGTTTCAACAATGAGATGTTTATACCGATGTTATTGGTACGTAACTGAGATGCAAGAAAACACAGTGCTGGAACAAACTGTGACGTCCAAGGGTATGGTAATATGCACACATAACGGTTCTTGATTTATTTGCATATGTTACTCAGTAATATCTGTAAGCCTACAAAATCAGGGGAATTACCTTGTGCATCTCATAAACGAGAGAAAAAAACTTACTAATCAAGATGCTGATGCTTTAGATTAGGAAGAGGGGTACACCTGTAAGTGCAGTTTATATAATTGAGGCAGCTCGTTTTATTCCTATATTATATTTATTCCTAGATTAGAAAAAAGCGTAATCTAAAAAAAAATTGTGGGAAACTGAAACTGACCGTGACGAAATTTTAAGTCATAAGTTTCCGCAAAAAAAATACTATCCATTGGAAAGAGCATCAAATTTAGCTAAGATAATAGATTTTCGCCTCTCCTAAATACACCGCCAGCCAAGGTTTGAGGAATACCAACTAATATATTGTATTCAAAGTAGCATAGCAAAATACATTGATTACGTCATGGACTGTCAATATGTGTACTGTTACTAGACACGCAGAGTTTATCACAGTCTTCACCACCTTCACTACGCATTGTATCACTGTGCTGCCTCACATTGAGCTATCCATAACTTTGTTATACGCATCTCAAATGTTGCTATGATTACTTTTTCCGAAGGAATAATTCACATATATTTGATACAACGGTGTGAATAAAAGAAGTAATGACGTCATTAAATGACAGCACTGGGCCTGGTTCAACGCGTGCTGTGATTGGTTCCAATTTCTCAGATAGGATGTAGTGTCAGACTTCAGGAATATGCCCAACCGGGGCTCGTATACACTGCCCGCTGCACACACACACACACACACACACACACACACACACACACACACACACACACACACACACACACACACACACACACACACACACACACACACACACACACACACACACACACACACACACACACACACACACACACACACACACACACACACACACACACACAGAGGAGAATAGGAGAATCAAAATGGCTTTTTCGTACTTGGATGCCGATATGATGAGAAAACTGATTACCGCTATGATTAGACCGAGATTGGAGTATGCGGCGATTGTATAGTCCCCTCACACAAAGAAAAATATTAGAAAATTGGAGAGGGTGCAAAGGGCAGCCACCAAGATGGTACCGGAATTGAGAGTGTTCACATATGAAGAAAGATTGAGGAAACTGGAACTTCCTACGCTTGAGAGTAGGAGAGAGAGAGGGGACTTGATAGGAGTTTATAAAATGGTGAACAACCTGGATAGAATTGATGGAGAGTTGTTAAATCTGGAGGCCAGAAGTACAAGGGGACATGGAAAGAGGCTGAAGAAGGAGCGTTGTATCAGGGACATCAAGAAGTACAGTTTTCCGCACAGACTGGTCAACACCTGGAATGAATTAAGTGGAGATATTGTAAACGCCACCAGTGTACACAGCTTTAAAGCCAAGTTGGATAAAGTAAGATATAAAGACGGGACACTATGAGATTACTCCCCTCCCGTAAACCACAACTAGGTAAATACACACACACACACACACACACACACACACACACACACACACACACACACACACACACACACACACACACACACACACACACACACACACACACACACACACACACACACACACACACACACACACACACACACACACACACACACACACACACACACACACAGACACACACACACACACACACACACACACACACACACACACACACACACACACACACACACACATGCATAACTATCATAAAATGTGAACAGAATAGATAAACTTGTTTTTAAAAATTTTTAGAACCGTTTTACAAGTCCCTCACGATTTTTTTTTAAAAGCAATAAGAGGGTACTGGCTAAAGAAAAACAAAATTAAGTAAAAAAAAAATCCCGCTTGTCGCCCGACCCTGTAAAGAGGACAGTAGGAGAAATATAGACATGGGGGAGGAGTCCAATATAGTGCGAGAGGTGTCTTGACACTCCTCTTTTGAAAGAGTTTAAGTCATAGGCAGGTGGAAAAACAGACAAAGGAAGAGAGTTCCAGAGTTTACCAGTGTATTATTGTGTCTGTAATTACGTTTTCGACCAATTTTCCGGCAACGAATTTCAAACTAATGGGCCTGTGATTCCCTAGTCTATATCTGTCGCCTTTCTTTAAGATTGGGGTGACGCTTCATGTCTTCCAGCCGACAAGGACTAAGCCTTGTCATAAGGATTTATTGAATAAGGATATTAAGGTGTCAATGATGTTACTTTAAAGAGTGTAGGATAGATATTGTCTGGTCTTAGATTATAATTTTTTGTTCATATTGTTAAGTGCATTCAGTACGCAATCGATAGTTATTTCGAAATCTTGCATTGTTCTTTCAGTATTTTACATGAAGATTGTTGTTACTATCTATATCATTATTATCATCTCTAT